>OZ026622.1:29512297-29544297 GCA_964020975.1 Hermodice carunculata | reverse complement strand
AGAGAGAGAGTAGAGAGAGGAGAGAGAGAGAGAGAGAAGAGAGAGAAGAGAGAGAGAGAGATGAGAGAGAGAGAGAGAGAGAGAGAGAGAGAGAGGAGAGAGAGAGAGAGAGAGAGAGAGAGAGAGAGAGAGAGAGAGAGAGAGAGAGAGAGAGCATATGCCTGGTGGTACATCTCCCAGTTTACCAGTAACAGCTTGTTGGAAGTTGCCATAATTATTGTTTTCAAATTGTTCCATGATGTACAATTACAACAAATCAATTCAACATTGCAGCACTTTTCAAAACGCTGATGATGAACTATTGATGTAACATATTTGCTCATTTTTGTGATCCAAATGCATTACAATGTATATATATATATATATATATATATATATATATATATATATATATATATATATATATATATGTAGGTATGGTTGGAGCATTTGCAGGAACTTAACAGGCCTAAATGAGAAATTGATGTTGCCATCAACATGCAATGTTCAGGATGCTTTCATACAAGAGTTTCAACAGAATCCTGTGTATGATGTAGCCATCCACATGTACATAAGCATGCGCCAGAAAAGATCGGATCAAGTCTGTGTTCCTTGCATAAAACTACAACATGTATCTAGGGCAGTCTCTGTACACATTCCATGAGCTGCTATATAGCCACTGTACAGCAGCTATATAGCTGCTACACATTTTCTTTCACTTTTTTTGATGGAACTGCAATATAGCAGCTCAAAACCACTACATGGCAGCAACATGTATATAGAAGCTCAGCTCATTTGCATGTGATTTTCACCATATCGCAGCTATAAAGCTGTTACATGTAGCAGGTCCAGCCTTTTTTTTTCCCTAAGGTGTGTGTCATGTATACCATTGATGTGTCTCATATCTATATATATATATATATATATATATATATATATATATATATATATATATATATATTAATGATAAAACTGTATGTTATGTACATATACGCATACTACTATTAAGACTGTGTCATGCATACATGTGAACCACTGATAAGACTGTACTATGCAGGGTTCAGTTTTTCTGGGTGTCACATTGCAAAAAGCAGCACAAAATAAGCTTAGTTGCAATGCAATGATCCATCTGCTATGCAATAATTGCTGCATAGCACAAATTTCTGCCCCTAAAACGAGAAAACTATTATAACTTGATAGTTTTTTATCATTTTCATTTAGGAAACCAGTTGTGAAATGTCTATTATTATCATCATTTTATTACATGCTTGTGGCATAAAATCAATCTAATAAAATATATGAGTGATTCTGAATGCTGTGAATATGTGAAGACGTAAAAGTATTCTCAGGAATCCTCACCCACATAAGCTGGCAAGAAATGCCACTGGAGGAGTTTCCAGGCTCATCATTTGTGGATTTGATCACGTCCTCACTGTCCAATCATATGCATATTAGATGCCATGTGGGCTTCAAAAGCAGATGTGATGTGAGAGGAAAACATGACAAATTCTTTGTGCAACTTCCTGGACCTAGGAACTCAATTTTAGTATCACTGGTTTATGAAAATGATTGGTTGTTACAAATTTTGAACACAGAATAAGCGAGTAGTGAAATTAAGAGAAATATGCAAACTGGGACAGTGACAAAGCCACAGTTTAATAAACACACAGCATCATTGTTGATGATCAATGACCGCAACATCCCACTAGAAGATAAGTCATGGGACATTACTGGAACAAACAACTAAAATTTATTGTTACGTGATTAAAATGTGTGAACAGAACAAATTTGTACCATAGAACAAAAAAATAGCCATGAAAATTCATGATGGTATTACCATCATGAATTTTCAATTGATGATATTATTTTCCAGTAGCCGTATTTTAAGTGTGACATCTGGCGGCAAAAATCACAATGCAGATAGATTATCCTTGCTTGATGATATTATTTTCTGGTATCAGTACTTAGTGCAATATCTAGCAGCCAAAATTACAAATGCAGACATAGATTATCCTCGCTTTGCATGGCCTGGATAACCAGTTCAGTAATGGCAATGGTGACGAAGCTGGTACAATCTGTTTGAACCTACTTTTTCCACGTACAATTGTGTGTACTTTTAGCACAGAATTATTCAAGTACCAGTATGTTCTGTATTCATACGAATAGTAAAAGTACTTAAGGACACTTCACCATTGGTGGTGCTAGTAGTCATCTCTATGATCATGTAGATGACTGCAGTATTTGATTTCCACAATATGATTTGTACATTATGAAAGTGAAACAGAAAATAAATGTCTCCTGTTATAAACTTGAATTTTAAGAGCAGAAAATTTTATACAGAAACTTCATGCATCCGTACATCAATAAAGAGTATGTACTTGGGAACATCAGTACATGTATTATGGCATATGACTGACAGAATTAAATAAATGAATATTCCTACATGCGGGTTTGTTTGTTTTTTAACTACAGTATATGTAGGCCAGTGATATGAACAGGTAACATGTATGTATACTTATCATTGATAAAACTGTCATGTGTAAATGTATATCACTAATAAATTTCACATTGGAGCCTATATTTCGCTTTGGTGATATTGTTCCCACACTTGCAACAATATACATTCTAATTGGAAGACTAGTACAACTCCACATAGAGATCAGCCATCATTGTCATCAAATTCAAATATAATGTAGCATTGACATTTCAGATTTTCTACAGCAAAATTGTGGGGCATATTTTAGTATTCTGTGGAGATATGGTGCCTGAGAAATTTTCCCACGAGAAAAAGTACGACATCTGGCTCAAACTGTCATGATCAAATAGGACCAAGAGGAAACAGCAATTAGTTGGTAAATTAAATAGAAGCTACAAGATATGGCATTTTGACAAAAATTTAGCCAATGCAGGTGATGACCATGGAGGTGGTGTTGATGATGAGAAAGAGGAGAATGACTACGACAATGAGGACGACTAACACTGATATGATAGTAGTCGTAAACAATGTAGAAGCAATGACAAATATTTATTTATAGTGGTCTGTCGAAAGAGATGGTCTTTTATGAGAGGTGATAAGGGATTTGACATTTTCGCACTCATGCAATTTTCCTTGCAGTAGTCATGTCGTCAGTGACAGCTTCAGCTCTATCCACGGCATATGATCACATAATTACTAGATGCCCCTGGTGATTTCAGATGACCCTGATCCTGCCGGAGACCAACCTAATGGCCACTTTCTACCAGAGTTAGCTAACGTAGGTGTGTGTCAATGGGATCATGGCTTGGATGACGTTCAATACATCGATCACGTACTGCCCACACAATTACACATTATACCATCATCAATGGTTTTCCACTGAAGATGTACTGCCCACCAACAGCCTCATTCATGACCACAAGATGCACACCAATAGTGTTGAGCAAAATTTCAATATTTGGCTACCAGAAATTTACACAATCATGGGCCTGTACCCCATTTTTCTATTTTGTTTAATTCATTTCACATTTTCAACTCCGTTTATTTTCTTTATATGGCCATATTACACAAGGCAAAGTGCTATCCTTGTGGCATTTGTCCAAGATGGGTGGACTCTCAAATGACATGTTGTGGCATGGTATCTGTCCTAGGAAGCCACAATAGACACACACCCACACAAAAAACAGCTTTTACAACCAGACTACTGTCAAAATCAAATGCCCAAATATTTTGCCAACATTCGGACACCTTACATGACCTGAAACCATGACCCACATATAAATTTCCTTGTCTTGGCCAAAAACTGTAACAAAATGACGCACATTGGTTGTTTACCGTCCTGTAAATCCAGCAATATCCTAACATGACCTGTTATTTGCTAACATAGCCAAGGATCTGAGGGAACAAGTATGCCATTCTATATGCAAAACCTAACCATGAAGGTTTATCTGGGGACAGGAAATTGTTCTAC
This sequence comes from Hermodice carunculata, assembly GCA_964020975.1. Taxonomy (NCBI): domain Eukaryota; kingdom Metazoa; phylum Annelida; class Polychaeta; order Eunicida; family Amphinomidae; genus Hermodice; species Hermodice carunculata. Next base: position 29,540,371 of record OZ026622.1, on the reverse strand, counting down.
CTGTCAACAGTGGTCTCACTGGGCAGGTCTAACTGATAGAGAAATGAAATCAATCACCCAGATTGTACTTCCCAAGAATTGATCGGCATGCGCAGTGGAGGCTGTCACATCATATTTGATATGTGACAGGGCTGGGGGGTGGGGGTGTACAACCGCTATGGTGTTAGTGCTGACCATCTGCTGTTTCAACACACAGAAAGGAAAGTGAAACTTGGCTGTACCTGTCACTCTGTGAAATTAGCCTTGGGATTCTCATCTCTTTGAAAAAAAAAATTCAACTCTGCAGTAACAATTACCTACATAAGCACCTTAAAATTACTGAAATTACGTCTCATGCTGGCTCCAACAGACATCCACAGGCTACAAGCAAAGGAAAACAATAATCATTGTCATCAATTTCATATACAGTGTAGCACTAACATTTCAGGCTTTTTACAGCAAAACTGGGGCTTTATTTACAGTGTGCTCCACAGAGATGGTGCCTCAAAAATCTTAACGCCAGAAACAGTGTCACATTTGATTATGATTATATGGGACCAATGCAGAAATAGCAATTGGTTGGTAACTTAGAATTTGTTGTTGATGACGACGATGACAATGACAATGACTATAACTGATACGGTAGTGGTAATAATAACCAAAGAGGGGCCAATGGCAAATATTATTCAAGCGAATATAGTGAGAAACAACTCTTCTGGAGAGCCATCACATAAAGAAAAAGGTCCCTCAAAAGAGCTGGTCTTTCATTAGAGGCATTTTTTCACCACTGCTACACATCTTTCCCTGCATTGGTCATCAGTGATTCAGGTTGGGCTCTCCCAATTGCTTATGATCAGTTAATTATCTCATGCCGATGGGGACTTCAGGTGATCCTATATCCTGGCTGAAACCTGACCAACCGCCACTTCCTACCAGAGAAACCTTGCGTAGGCGAATGTTAATGGGATTCTGGATTCACACCGATGACGATGGCGACGCTCAATATTGATCTGCACAACCCACGCAATTGCCAATTATATATATACCCCCACCAGTGGTTGTCACTGAAAACTGACCACCTGCCCAAAGACCACAATGACAGACACCAATGGTGTCAAGAAAAAATTTCATTATTTTACTCCTAGTGGGGTTTTTTTTTTGCCAGGTGATCAGCCAGGGTGTACCCTGTTGCTCTGATTTGTTTATTTACCGCACATTTTCTGCTCTCTTTGTGTCTTTCGTGTGACCTTATTTATTATCCAAGGCCTACTTCTTTCCGTCCCTGGCGCCTTCGTCTAAGATGGTGTACCTTTCCAATGACAAATGTTATGGCGTGCCAGCTGTTCGTGTGGAAGCCTCACACATAAACTAGTGTTAAAGCCCAACTACTTTGGAAATTAAATGCCACAGTATTTTGCCAACATTGGGACACCTTACATGACCTGAAACCATGACCCACATATAAATTTTGTTATCTTGGCCAAAAACTGTAACAAACTGACGTATTGTACATTGGTTGTTTACCATCCTGTGAATCCAGCAATATCCTAACATGACCCATCATTTACCAACATACAAAGATCTGTGGGAATAAGTACGTCATTCTCTGCAAAAACCTAACCACAAGGTTTACCTGGGCACAGGGATAATCTGCCTGCTTAAAGTGGGCTCCTTTGGCAGATAAAATTGATAAAGAGACAGAATTTATCATCTGGGCTGCACTTCCAGAAAACAACTGATCATTATATCATGCTGAGTGGAAACTGCCACGTGAAAAGTTGGGGGGGGGGGACACATCTGCTATTCCCGTGCCTTCAAAATCTGATTCCCTAACTTTACTCTAACTTTCTTTGTTATTTCTCAATCAAAAATAGTTCCCTTAAACTGTTCAAGTTGGAATAAAATTAATGGTCATTATTTTTACAAGTTTTGGGACAAAACCATACACAACTAACAAACTGTAGCATATTGTATCTTACCAGACTTGTTTGCTTCAATGAGGAAGCTTTTATATCTAACAAAGAAACCAGCTAAAATAAATAGATTTTCAAATTGTCCAAAACTGGCCAAATATCTGATGGCAAAGTTTGGAATGTAAGGCAAATAATGGGGAGACTGGACAGATAGAACCAAAACCTAACAATAGAAAATCCACATTCTGCATCTTCATTCAAGAAAACATCATTTAGTATGCCCAATTCAGATAAATTGTTGTGCCTTTATTTTTATTTTTAAAGATCCCTATAAAGCCTTTCATTTTTTATATTCTTGTGATTTGGGGGATTTCAAATAAGTCAAAATAAAGCTATGATTTGATACATAAAGTTTACTCACTTTCTTTAAACACATGCCAGCATGAAAATCTGACTGGACATTACAAATTTGTAGACATCTTTGCCCCCCCCCCCCAAAAAAAAATCTTCTATTATTCCCAAAACTTATGGAATAGCCTACCAAATACATATTCATTAGGTCCTTTTTCTCCTGTTTTTAGTTATAGTTGTTTTGTTTCCTTGTTTTTCAACTTTGGTGCTGAAACTATCAGGTGAAAAATTGGCCTTGTCATATTTTATACTTCAGAGAACTGAAAAATTATAATGAAACCATTTTTCTTAAAATGCAATTGAAAATATCAAAAAAAAATTAAAAATACAAACACACCTCTGACATATAATGCAAAGTTTTGCAAGGCAGTAAGATTATACTTTTATGTACATTTTTTTTCCTTTTTTATACACTGCACAAAATATGTATATGTATTTCCATTGACATCAAACACATATATTTTTAATCAAATTTTAAGAAATCACCGGATTTTTATAACATGCTATTCTGCAAATTTCACAGGGGTACCTAAAAAATGAAAGGATAAAAAAACCCTCAAAGTCAAGAATCTGCACTTGCAAGGAGTTTGGGTTCCACCACTTCAGGAGGATTACTTAGAGAGGTAAGGTATATCAGTTACTATTTATGGGATATCATCTGTACGAGTTAGACGAGAGCTGAAAAGACCCAGCTAAAACCCAAAATACCAGTAATGCTCTGAACAGATTATTGGCTAAGATGAAAACCAGTATGAACTGGACTTAAATCAACTTTAACTTTAACTGCCGCGACCCTTGGCCCCAACACTTGGCATGTGTCTTTATTTCCAGGGTGTGTGCCCTACTTATTGTCAGTCATGGCGTCATTATCCGACCATGTGGCCTACCTGGCCCTGCATGCACTCCTGGTCATACAGGTGTGGAATTCAGCCAGGTATCATTGCCAACTATTATTCCACAGCTTGTCTTAACTCTCTCTCTCTCTCTCTCTCTCTCTCATTTTTTGTTTTGCTTTGTTTTCATGTTTTTTTTTTCTTTTTTCAGTGTTGTTTTGCTTTTTTGGGAGGACTTCAATAATCACAGGAATGCTATATTCTCATGCAAAGACTAGTTATTCAAACACTAACATGAAAAACATGAAGTTGGCCCTGTTTGTTTTTTTTAAAGGAATGCCAGAACCATTGACCAAGCCCATAGAATAGGTTAAGCCATGGCCTAATATTTTCACAATGATTACATCACTGCTGATCTTCAGACGTTTGAACTTGCATTTATACAACATCACGTGTACATGAAAATGTGACCATTGTATCACTTCATCTGCAATATATTTCATGCCAAGGTTTATGAAACCGAAGCAATGGGCTAAATTGAACTTGCATCATCAGGTGACCTTGCAAGCTCATTTGAACTTGGATAATGCTGGTTTGCGTGACCAGGAAGGTTACATATGCGCCTGATCCTTGTCAGTGGTGTGGCTGAACAAACGGCACGTCTTTGTAGCTTCCTTCCTTGTGGACTTGATGCTTGCCTGAGTAACATCCCACACTTATGGTTGCCTGTACAAAACTTCATTGTACAGTAGTTACTCCTTTGTGCTGCCACTCTGGCGACAGACAACCTGTCTCTGAGGATGACATTCACCAATTCCCTGCTACTATCGTCACCATATCATTTCACCTCCATTGAGAGACCACCTGCCTTACAAGACCACTGCTAGACCAGCTTTAGTCTGGTCTCTCAAAGAAGACTGTCCAAATAAGGAAGTCTATAAAAAAAATTATGAAAATCTGTTCAGTGATTTTTGGTTAAGCTCATTTTTTAACCCTCTGGACCCTAAGAGCTGACATATTGGCTCAAGATACATTGAGTTGTAAAATACTTAGGGACCACAGGGTAAAAGTCATCTCACATTAGTTGACAGGAATGGCAATTGACAGACAACTTGCCATGCAGGCAAGACACAAATCAGCCATAAACTGAGCCTTGTTGGTGCTGAAACAGAAGTTCCTTTTGTTAGGAATTTAAACTGCTACACCTTTCAGTTTTTTACTTGCCCAGTTGGCAAAAATAGTAAGATTAGTGGCCGTATGGCTAAAAAGGGTTGGATCCACTGGGCTAGTGTTAACTCTTTAAGTGACAAATTTTGGACAGAGTCAACAGCTTTTCTCGGTGCGCATTAGATGCAATGCACCCCATGTGTGCCAAGAAAAACTGTTGACTTGGGATATTTTCTCTGGAACTATAGGCATGCTGGTACTTAAATGAAAGGTCTTTTTTGCTGGGAATAGGAATCTGAGATCCTAATGATAATTCAGACTAGTTTCACTTTAGTGGATTGACTTCAGACGTGACTGCCTCTGAAAGAGTTAATGTCCACCTCTGTGGTTGCACGTACAGCAGACCACAAGATAAGCTCTCCACAATGTACAAGTGCATGCACATGTGCTCACTGGATGCATCTGTGCAGATGGGTGTAAAATGGATGTATACATGTATATGCATGAGTGCTTGGATACATGTATGAGTGTTTGCATACATGCATACATGTGTCTGGATGCATGTGTGAGTGTCAGGCTGCATGCATGAGTGTTGGAATGCATGCATGAATGGGATATGATGGGACATAGCTTGCACAAGTGGAAGTGCATGACCATGTATGGCTAGTTGCCTGTTTATCATGACACATTTGGACAGAAGCATTGCACAGATGCGTGTATGCACAGGTGTATGGCTAAGTCAATGTATGCAGAGATGATGACATTTAAAGCATGCCATTTCTGAGACACACTGAAGACTGATTCAGGGATACAAAATACTTAACAAAGAATACTGAAGAAACAAAGACCAATCTATACATATATGCCCCCCCCCCTCAAGTGGTGAGGTATGAAAAAAGTCTGTTTTGATGAGGGACACATGCTGTAATATGGTCAATTTTTTTCCTAATTTCAGGGATTGTCCCTGACAATGAGGGACAGTTGCCATCTCTGTGCACGTCTGCATTCATAATACACAAATGATATTCCTGCACGTATGCATGTACAGGTAGCGGGGATAAAGTTTGCATGCATATGTGGATGCACGCTTGCATGTTTTGCATGTATGCATGAGTTAACATGATGTAGCTGCAGACTGCCATAAGAAGCTTGCATGCAGATGCACTGCGGGTCCAGTTGAGCAGGCAACACCTCAATGCATGAGGCAAACCTAGATGACTAAGAGAGACCCCCTGATGTGTTCTCTTGGCTCCCTTGGCTTCCCTGCCACAAGTGATCATAACTCACTTGCAACGGTGGCTTCCTTATGGATCTACCAATCCCCCTGCGACTGCTCTTTAATCCAGCTAACACATCCAGGATCCAATCAACAAAACTGAAGGAGCGCAAAATGGTCAGATAAGTAATCTGGTCACACAAGTGGCAATGAAAACAGCCGATCACCACATAATTCTGGCGTAAAAGCCAATGCCACACATCAGTCACAGAAAGAGGTGACCCAGTAAACTGTTGAACTGCTTACACACACATGACACAGCACTGTCAATGTACCACTGCACTCTTTCTGCCCAAAACAATCAAAACTGCCTACAGTGGTTCCCAATGACAGGGCGTTTCCTCATTTCTTCTTTTTGTAAAATCTTTTCATGTATAATTCAATGAAACGAACATGTGAAATTGCACGACTTGACATTCAGGATTTTTTTTGTTCCTAGTCCCAAAGCACATCTTGTCTAAACTTCACTAAAGTGGTGAGTTAAATCTTTATTAAACTGATATCAAATCTTTTACTTGTCCTGCCTGAAAATCAATTACTGCAGAACAACAGGGCTTGACCTGAGTTATGTGATTGAATTCATTGGTCAACTGTTTTGTAATAACTTTTTCAGTGTCAATCACAACCGAAGTTGATCTACTTCAGTCAGACAAGACTGAATTATCATCAGGATCCCAGATTCGTATTCCTCATACAGAGACCTTTACTTCAAGTACCAGTGAACCTATATTTCCAGTGAGAATACCCCATTGCGCCAAATGCATGCCAAGAAAGGCTGTTGACTCAGTCCAAAATTTGGCACTGAGAGAGTTAAATTCACAAGTGATACTCTAGCCACCCTTATTTAACCCTTTTGCCCTTGAACTAAGACTAAGTCCACAACTTTCCCTTGACATAAGTTGGGCACTAAGCATCTAAAACCATGCTAAGGAAAGCTGTTGACCTGGAGAATGTTATCTTGATAGGTTTTAGCGGCAGTTCTTGTTCAAATTGATTTTCATTACTGTTGAAATTGAAATGATAACACTGAAGCAGACGACATTTGACCAGGACCAGCTGGTTTTGGCTGGTTTAAGGGGGGAAAGGGTTAACATGGCAGATAAAAACTAATCCTGAGGGGCCTATGTCTCCCCTTCCAACATTTACCATTCAAAAACAACTAGAAATGGTGCAGGGTCATAAGTGTTATCTGCCCCTTATCTCCATCATGAATGTTATGGGAGAGTAGTGGACAGCTTATTCAGTACAGTGAAACCTGTTTTTCAAAGACCACCCCTAAGGATGCCCTAATTGCGGTCTCCCAAGACAGGTGGTCTGTCATAGCAGGTATGAATAAGATGAAAAAGTAGTCTGTCCAGGTGGGGGGGGTCTCTCATTAGAGTGGTCTTTGGAGACAGGTGCCACTGTACTTGGGATGTCTGGTACCCAGAGAGTGTCAAGGAAAGCTTTAAATTGACTTAATACCAGGAGGGTCTAATGGAGAGATGTGACACATGGCATGTTAGCAAGTGAATGAAAACTGTTTTAAAGAGGGCTTGACTTCTAAAAAAAACTCCAATTGAGACTACATGTACCTCCATAAAAAGACTATTTCCATTTAAAGACCACCAAGTTATAATCTTGTATTTATTTATCTTTAATTGATTTATATCCCTGTTAAGACCATAGATGTTTAGTCCCTTAATAGGTGGTCTTCAAAGGGAGTTTGGACTATATCTGCAATTTTGTACATGTATCTTTAATCCAGCACAACATATGCCAGAACTGGTGTGGAATGAGGCAAATTCTCTGAAAGAAAGTAACATGTCACTATGCCCTGTGTTGGTATCTTGACTGGACCTGCTGTGGGTACACACACGTGTACAGTCACACACGTCTCTGTCATGTAATACTCTTATCACAATTGACTGCAGGAAAAAAAATAAAATAAAAATAAGCAAGAAAACATGTACATGTCACGGTTTTCCTCACATTGAAAGCCAAAAAGTAGCCCACGTTGTTCGTCCACCTTTTTCTCATTGCCATAGAACTTTAACCACCTTACACCCCTTTTCATTAAAATGTATGTTAATTCATTTATATTAACCCTTACTCACCTTGAAGTGAGGCTAAGTCAACAGCTTTCGTTGGCATGGGTTGGGCACTAAGTGCACAACCTATGCCAAGGAAACATGTTTGCTTGTGGCATGTGATCTTGATAGGTCTCAGTTACAATTCTCGTCAAATTGTTTTTCAGTATACATGTATACTGTTGAAATTAACTGAGAACACTGAAGTAGATGATATTTGACCACCAGCAGGTTTTGGCCAGTTCAAAAGGGGAACCGGTCAATGTAATATCTAATACAAATTTATCAAAACTAGAAGAGTCATCACCAACAGACTTGGCAACCTTACCCCATCCCTACCCCACCCCACACCCCAGCTTTGCACACACACACACACCCCATGTGGAGTCTGTGACCCTGAAAATGAGGTCAAGGTCACCAAAATGTAATCAGGTCACGTAATAGTGCCAAAGGCACAACCAAAGTAAATTTGAGTTTGATGTGGCCTGTGAATCTTGAGATATTTTGCTCAAGAGCACTCTGCTACAGAACTGATGCACTATAGAGTCAGTCACACACAGTCAATCTCCTCCCCCCCCCCTCCCCCAATGTTGTTTGAGGAGAATATAAAACAATGAGACTTTCAGCTTTATCCTTTATTTGTAAGTTTTAAGGGAGGTTAATACAAAAGATTTCTTTTTAAAGTTTACATCTACAAATATTTCACCCTGAGGTGATCTTAAACATGTTTAAATTAACTGTCATTTACACAAGGAACCTCGGTGACAGAGAAATAGACTTCCTGTGGCACACTGACCCTCTCCTGGGCAGCACAAGACAGCCAGTAGGTTTCCTTGGCATGGGTTGGCCGCTATGTACCAAACCCTTTCCAAAGAAAGCTGTTGACCTGGCATGCGCCATCATCACAGGGTCTCGTCTATTCTCAGCAAAAATGTTTCCAATTGACAAACACTGACAATTTAAATCAAAACGTAACAGCAGATAACAATTTACATGTGGGTTCTTCAGGGGTATTTTGAGTAGGAAAGCGTTAAAGCCTGACGACACTCTGTCTGGTTTATGCGAGGACAATGCAAGTTGACATCACTGGCTTACCTCACCCATAGATCCTACCATTGTGTTTTATGCCCAATATCAAAGTTCCATCTGCCACACAATTAACCCTTGTCCCGATGTTATCAGTTTATTTATTTTTTTAATGGTGGTTGGTAGTGATGACATACTCATCTTCTTGGCTTCTAATTGATTACACATGAGGCTGAACAACATTCAAATTATGAAAAGACCGTGCACTTTGACTTTGGTTGCAGCGATTGTTCTACGCTCGCAAAAAGCTCCATACACATTGATGAACTTGTACTCATGAAGTGGTCTTTGCCTTGAGAAGCCACCTTTTCAAGATACTGTGCTTCGTATTTTTCACATTCATACCTCCCACGAGAGACCGCCTGTCTTGAGAGACCACAATTCGGTGATAACTATGGGTAGTCTTTCAAGACAGGATTCACTGCATAGTTGGTTAATTCTTTTCCCGATGCACTGAGACTGAGTGAACAGTTTAACCTGGAGCAGGTTAGGTTTGCACCCACCCAAACTGCCAGAACAAAAGCTGCCGATCTGGGACATGCTATTCTCATCGGACTCCCACTTAATATATAAAGAGACACTCAACAAGTAAGCCCAAGTACCATCTGAACACTATAAAGTCTGATAATCCAACAGCAAAGTCCTATTCCATACCACTCACTAAACAAGAGGGCTGTGTGAACAGCCCATGCTCAGCTGATCTTGACATTCATCACACTTGCAGCTCTAGGAACTTGGGAAAGGATCAAGGTCATCCATGGTCTGAGTAAGTCTGACCTTTATACAAGAACATTAACATGTGGAACATCAAGGTTCAAGTAGTTCTCAAGTTATAATGAAGAGTAAAATTCATTTATGTTGCACTGTGACCCCAGAAAAGAGGTCAAAGTCATTCATGTACTGTCTGAGCATGACCTTCATACAAAAACATTAACATGTGCAGCATCACAGTACTAACTCAAAACAGATCTCAAGTTATCAAGTAAACAGTAAATTTTGTATCAGTTGTCCTGTGAATTAGCACTAGAATGCCCATTGACTTACGTAGTAATCAATAGGAAAGCTGCATTGATCGATAAGTACCCGAATGGAAAATACATAAAAATCAGGAATCTAAAGCAATGCCACCTAGTAAACACTTTGTTTGACCCTTCCACATGAACATATCCATCACATTTCACTTTAATCTGAGTGACAGTTCTGAGAACAAGTGAAAAATAAAAAAAACACATAAAAAATTCATAAAAAAAAAAAAAATAGAAAAAAATTGCAGTGCCACCTGGTGAACAAATTGGGAACTATGCGTCCCTGGGAGTGTCTATGAACGATATCAAAACAACTGGGTGAGCAGTTTCAGAGGTGAAGAGTTTTTAAGGTTTGCCCCCCCCCCCCAAAAATAAATTCATAAAAATTCCAAAAATCTATAGAGCGTGACCATTTGAACAAACTTGGTAGAGATCCACCCAAGGCACTTCCCCACCAAGTTTGACGTAAATCTGGCCAAAAGTATTTTAGTTATAACCATTACAAGAAATTCCCATGTTAAAACTTTCCTATCGAAACTTTTGTAAAGATTTTTGAAAAAAAAAATCATAAAAAAAACCAAAATTCATTGGAACATGACCATGGGAACAAACTTGGTAGACACCCACCCAAGGTACATCCCCACCAAGTTTGAAGTTAATCTGGATGACGGTTTTGGAGAACAAGTCGAAAATGTGAATTAGCATTAGAATGCTCATTGACTTCCATAGTAATCAATAGGAAAGCTGCATTAACCGATAAGTACCCGAATTGAAAAAATCGTTAAAAATCAGGAATCTGCAGCATTCCCACATAGTGAACAACTTTGTTTGACCCTTCTACAAGGAACATATCCACCACGTTTCAGCTTAATCTGAGTAACGGTTATGGAGAAGAAGTCGAAAATAGCTAGAACACACAAAAATTCATAAAAAATAGTAAAAAATTGCAGCGCCACCTGGTCAACAAATTAAGAACACGGAGTCCCTATGTGTCTTTCCGTGTGATATCAGAGCGATTGAGTAAGCGCTTTCAGAGAAAAAGACTTTTTAAGATTTGTCCAAAAAAAGAACAAAAAAATTCATTAAAAATCCAAAAATCACTGGAGCATGACAATTTGAACAAACCTGGTAGACACCCACCCAAGGTACATCCCCACCAAGTTTGAAGTTAATCTGGATGACGGTTTTGGAGAAGAAGTCGAAAATGTGAATTAGCATTAGAATGCTCATTGACTTCCATAGTAATCAATAGGAAAGCTGCATTGACCGATAAGTACCCGAATTGAAAAAATCGTTAAAAATCAGGAATCTGCAGCATTCTCACATAGTGAACAACTTTGTTTCACCCTTCTACAAGGAACATATCCACCATGTTTCAGCTTAATCTGACTGACAGTTCTGGAGAAGAAGTCGAAAATAGCTGAAACACACAAAATTTCATACAAAAATAGGAAAAAATTGCAGCGCCACCTGGTGAACAAATTAAGAACTACGTGTCCCAGGGAGTGTTTCTGTGTGATATCAAAGTAATTGGGTGAGCGGTTTCAGAGAGGAAGATTTTTTAAGATTTGCCCAAAAAAGAACAAAAAAATTCATTAAAAATCCAAAAATCAATGGACCATGACCACTTGAACAAACTTGGTAGACACCTACCCAAGGCACATCCCCACCAAGTTTGAAGTGGATCTGGCTGACGGTTTCGGAGAAGAAGTTGAAAATGTAAATTGTTGACGGACGACGGACGGACGGACGACGGACGACGGACGGAGGACCATAAGATAAAATCAGCTGACTGACAAGTCAGCTGAGCTAAAAACTGTAGGGTTCTTAATTATAACATGGATAAATGATTTGTATACGGAACGAATCATATTCATAATATTTAAAATTTAGAAGCAAGTTTTAGGCTTTATTAGCCCTCATATAAACCCTGGTCACCAGTGGGGAACCAGTGAAAGACTTGTTTTGGTGCCATTAGTCCGAGACAATTCATTCTGCTAACTGGTGGCACTATGGTTGTATTTTTAATACAAACATCCTGAGCTGACGCATAAGGGAGTTCAGGGAATATAATGTTCCTTTATTGATAGGCTCACTTATAAATGTAGCTCTCCTTACATGAATCCAACGCACAAAATTACTTTTACAAAACATAAGCCAATGCCAAACTTACACAAAATTCTAAATTGCATTTGTTTCCATTGAAACTGAAACTCACAGAAAATTGCTGAACAGTTGACCCACCAGCTAATTTTGGCCAGTTTAAGGGGAAAGGGTTAAGACCAGTTGATACAGAGAACCAGCAAGCAGTCAAGTTGCTGCTCAGCAACATGACTATATCAGTTACACAGTTGCCTTTCGCCTGGAGTCATGTTTCTCACCTGGTGTTGCATCGCACAATAACAACCAATTCGTATCACTTGATACTTCAGTGTGGCGACTTAAGAGCCCCCTGGCCCATCCGATTTCTGTGCCTGCCATCAGATAGTGTGATATGCTGAGCTGAAATTACGTGCAGAGGCATCACATGTCTGCAAATGTGAAGCTTGCATCAACCACAAAAGATTCCTGCTTACCCAGGATTTTTTTCCCCCAAGAACAAAATTTTCAGCACATACCATAATAAATATGAAATGTATCGGTACAGTTCTGAACTATCACTTAAAGTCCTTTATCTAAAATCCCATTTTCTGGAAGTTGATCTGCTACTAAGTCCAAAAGGTTTTGATATGAAATTAAGGCAATATAGGGATATAAAAAATCTCTTGAATATCTTGTAATCATAAATACAAATCAGGGTTTTCCCAGGTGCCAGGGGACAAGGCCTTTCTTTATTTTGTTAATTTGGAAATAAAGATGAAATCCACTGGGACTACAAATTCCAGAAATAGGTTGAATATTTTAGGATTTCAGCATGATTTCAAAATTATTTTCGTACACCAGAAACAGGGCAAAAGTTAAGACCTGATCCTTGACACACATAATTAAGATCAGAATGCCCACTAAGCACAAACTGCACTCTGTACATGCTGACATTTCATTGTAGCTTCTTCTTATGGTGCACGCCTTTACCGCACAAACCTGGCAGTTGTTCTTTTGTAATAACCATATCTGTCCATCACTTGTGGTCGATAACTCTGCCCAACTGCAGAAATCCATGTGATTCAGTGACGACAGCATATTTTAATGGAACATATTGCCTATAGTTGGCACTACAGGTAACATCTTCCCTTTGGTTTCAAGTGGTGACACCTGGGGAATAAAAAACCTGCCTCATTCATAGGTCGAAAATGTCATGTGACACAAGAAGCAGGTGCTGCCACCTACCAGAATAGTGTATCTGACATGCCCTATTGAGAAAGTTTATAACATAACCCCTTGCATAAAACTGAGTCCACAACTTTTTCTGAAGGCCGGGCAGTGAGGGCCCAACCTGTACCAAGGTAAGCTGTCAATGAAAGGTACATCTTTGAAGTCCAACCTAAAATACTCACCAAAATTGACTGGGACCCGGTTTAAGAAAAAGCCCACACAAGTTGCAAGAAGAACAGAATTATGACGTATTTCTGTTAACCATTTGTTTAAGATTCCCTGGTCAGTCTTATAATGAATAAAAAAAGGGGGGGGGGGGAACCCCTAACTGATATGTCCAATTCCATCCCCTATTTCAAGTTTATACACACATCGCTATGCTTTTTCAGTCATGTGAAAAGGCTATGGAGTTGCCCTCTAAACATACCAAGTTCTTTGTTTTGTAATCATTCTCTGTCCTAATTCTCAGGGGATCAGTCAATATTGGAGCTGACAATAAAGGGAGTTGCCAGGTGACATCCAAACACGACTGCAGGTTTTAAGTTGCTATGCAGGCAACAACAGATTGTTCCTCTTTGGACTTGGATGCAAAAAAAAAAAAAAAGGTAAGACAGAAAAGAAATATTCAGCACTTTTATATATGCATGCAAAACAGGAAAGGACTGATCCCAAGTGCATGATGTCTGGTGATATGAAAGACACCTGGGTACCTGGGGGAGCAGAACTGATACTAATTGATATCCTCCACTAGCATAGATGTCATATCAGGATTCCCCTGCATCATTTCTGTACCTGTGCATCCAGCACAACCCCACAGCAAAGATTGGATAACATATACTTTATTCTCTTCCAACATCAGTGGCGTTAGGAGATAAAAACAAACAAAAAATATATAGACATGTATTATAGCTGTATTATTTCAGCATGGATGCTGGGGACCCTCGGCAAATGCATGTCGGATATCAAATCTCTTGTACACCGAGACCATCAAACTGAATTAGAGGTAGAATATCTTGCAGCCTGATCTGTCATATCGGGCTACCGTAAATGCCAACTTCATATTTGGTTATCGTTTTGTGCAAAACAAGATAAGCTCCAGTTCTCATTATTGAATACAGAAGGCTGCAAGCAAATCATGTATAATGACTTCCAGCAATCCTTGACATCCTAATGGACACCAATACTCGGCTGCGGCTTCCTGTGCATTGCACTGTCACAGGCTGCAGGCTATTGAGCACATAGATGGCGCTGCAGTATAAACTTTTGACGCTTTGTATTGCATGAGTAAGCTACCTACATAAATGCATATAATAATTGCATCATTTCCAGGGACTCCTTTCAACAATATTAGGTAAGACACATATAAAAATTTCAACCTGTAATGCATAGTAGTGGGGGGGAGGGGCAGATTACTGTGTGTCACATCTCCACAAGGAAATGTTTTCTTTCCTGTACATGTATCAGTTGATACTTTTTATATTTTTTTCAATAATTAATGTCTAGTCACTTCAGCTCATATAATTTTAATGCATTGCTTCATAAAACTTATTTACCTGAGTACTTCCCCATCCCTCCCATTTCCACGTCTGCCCTGCCATAGTGAAATAAAAATGTCAATCTACATACGGCGGGCAGCCTCAATAATTCTCTGCACTACCCATAAAAGTTATTTATTTTTCACATACTTTTGTGTTATTCATCGTGAGAAGCCTGAAGCAAAATGGCACGTGGGAACTGTTTCTCTTCTGAACATACATGTATAAGCAACTTTACATCATGTAATGAAAACCGAACTGACATACATGATATAGGCCTGTACCACACAATCCATTACTCTTGCTTCACATCATCAATTGGTGGTTAAACATGTAAAACTCACAAAGTACTTGACATGATTATGGTGACATGAACACCCCTAACCCTCTGCAGGATGATCCACAAATGCCATGATCATTGGAGGTTGACGTTTCATCTCAGCTCATTCCCGATTTTAGTTCTAGATCCATTGCCCCCACCCCCACCCCTGCCTCTAACATCCACCGCTTTAAAACAAAGCTTGCATAACTTTACAATATTTCATGGGACATCTTTCACACTCATTCACCCAAAAGTGCCTGGACAGTGTTGTTGTCTGCTTTAATGTTTTTATTTAAATTATATCTTAATAGAAGAACACTTTGCCAAGAATTGTAGATGAGACCTGCCATGATGCCATGCCCCAGGGGAGCAGTTACCCCCATGGCATGGGGTGGTTGCAATGTAGCCACCTTGCATCAAGGCAAGCTGCTGATCTTAGTCCTGTGTTAACCCTTTCCCCCTTAAACCGGCCAAAACTGGCTGGTGGTCAAATGTCGTCTGCTTCAGCGTTTTCAACTGATTTCAACAGCAATGAAAAACAATTTGACTGAGAATTGAAGATGAGACCTGTCAGGATAACATGACCCAGGTCAACAGCTTTCCTCGGCATGGGTTGGGAACTTAGTGCCCAACCCATGCCGAGGAAAGCTGTTGACTCAGTCTTAATTCAAGGGGGAAAGGGTTAAAGTGCTGAAGAGTTAGAATCATTGTACTGAAGTACCTACATACAACACTGTAGGCCTATGATGTTTTTTGGATTTGTCTTCTCTGCCATGCCCCAGCTGTTGAAAGGGCTGCAGCATGACATTGACCTGTCTGGCAGCACTGCTAAAAGACAGAGACTGAGAGTTGTGTGTCGTGGTACCCGTTTTGAGAGGTCACTCCAAGCAGACTGCATCAGTCTTCAAAGATCACTTTTTCAATTTTATTTAATACATGTATTTTCCCTTTAATTTTCACCTCTTATGAAAAACCACCTGTCTCAAAGGACCACAACTGGGTCATCCCTAGGGGTGGTCTTTCAAGACAGGTTTCACAGTACCACCATAGACAATATCTATGAAAATTTTGTTCTGTGATGAAAAATTTCAATCAGTTAAATCAACTTAAGATGTACCTTGGTCTCTTTGGAAGGCAACCTGAATATAACGCAATGACTGACCCCTGTACTAACATCACTCGGAGCTAGAATTCTATGTAATCCAGTCGTTTTACTTCAATCATTCAAATGTCCAGCAAGACATCTGGTAAATGTAACTACTGATGAGAATCTTCAATAAATGTTTTTACTTTTGGAAACAGGCATCCACTCTTGTCAGGACCATTAAATCACTCACAGACATGCTAGAGACCTATTCAGTTCTCGGCTAAGACTATCGATCGAATTCCCAAAGTGGAAAGAGATTTCTATGCTGTGATGTTGCTTGGAGCTGCTTCCTCCGTGGAGCTCTCCGCCCACCACTTTGTGTGGGCGAAACACGGAGCAGGCACACGTAGCTATTGATTTCCCATTGCTGCGTATCCCCTGAATCCCTCAGAATGCAATTCCTTTGCAGCGACGGTATCAAAATAGATTGCACATTTATTTAATTGAAGTTCAAAGTGAATCCTTTGTTACATATTTCTGTACAAAGTATACGTAATAATAATAATAATAATAATAATAATAATAATAATAATAATGGCATTGAAAGCAACAAATTGATGATCTCATGTAGTGGTTGGAAACAACCCATGAGGTAGCACGCAGACACAGCATGCTGCCATTGGCCAGCTCCAATCTCCATCAGATCCTATTTAGTGACTCTTTCCCCCTTAAACCGGCCAAAACTGGCTGGGGGTCAAATGTCTTCTGCTTCAGTGTTTTCAGCTAATTTCAACAGTAACGAAAAATGATTTGACTGAGAGTTGTAGATGAGATCTATCAAGATCACATGCCCCAGGTCAAAAGCTTTCATTGGCATGGGCTGAGCACTAAGTGCCCAACCCATGCTAATGAAAGCTGTTGACCCCGAGGACTGCCAAACTGTGGTCTCTTAAGCCAGGCAGTCTTTCATAGCAAGTATGGATATAAGATGAAATGTATTCAGCAAAGTATCCTGGAAAGGTGGCCTTTCAAGACAGCGTGTCTCTCATTGGAATGGTCTCTCAAGACAGGCAGTCTCTCATTGGAATGGTCTTTCAAGACAGCGGTCTTTCATTGCGATGGTCTTTCAAGACAGGTGATCTCTCATTGGAATGGTCTTTCAGATAGGAGGTCCCTTGTTGGAATGGTCTCAAGGCAGGTACTGCTATACATGTATGTAATGAAGATGCTGCCCATCATAACAATCATCAGTTTCTTTTGACATTGTCAACCATTTGGCCACTGTTTTACAGCGGTGGGTCTCAGTAGATTTTTTCTTGTGATAACAGTTGAGTAATAATAACATACCATATGATGCAGGGATTCTTCATTTCTGCTTCTTCAGCTTTCTCTGCAGAAAATATATCAACAGCAATATGGGGGGGGGGGGGGATTCAAACTCCCAATGGACAGCATACAAATTGGAAAGTGGAAGAAACACCAGAGCTTGGTGTCAAGCACTGCTTTGAGGTAAATCAATGAGGTCATCTAACCTGCCACTGAAGATTTCATTTCACACCTTTGACAGCTTCCTCCCCATCAGAATTCATTATCTTTCAGTGCAAAGTGTGACTGAAGTCGATCTACTTAAGTTAAACTATTCTGAATTATCATCAAAATGCCAGATTCATATTCCTCATAAAAAGACCTTTCATTCAAGTACCAGCATGCCTATAGTCCCAGAGAGAATATCCCAGGTCAACAGCTTTTCTTGGCACGCATTGGGCGCATTGCCTTCATATGTGCCGAGAAAAGCTGTTGACTCAGTGCAGAATTTGGCACTGAAAGGGTTAAATTGGAAATCAAGCTGCGAAGGTTCACACTCACTTTGTTAGGGTGTCACAACTAGGCACAAATTTAATTTTTATTGCCACATTACCCACCCAAGGTTGATTACTGACTGAGAACACCTGCAGAAAACACCAAGCTTCTTTCACAAAATCTGCTTCATTTATCACTCCATTATAGTCACAGCTAATCACATCTACCTCTATCAGCATCCTAATTAAGATCTCATCCTGATAATCTCAAATCACGCAGCAGTCCTAACCCAGCTGGCTGGTAGTGGAAGGTTGTTCTTTTTTTTTTTTTTTTTTTAAATCAGGAATAAATGAAAAATTACCTACTGCACAAATCTACTTGAATTTCTGGATTAAGACTGATCTATTTTACTAAAGCTGAAAAAGGTTATCAGCCCTCCCAGATTGCCATACATAAGTTATGATTACACTCCCATCTTCCGCCTCCATAAAACATTGTGGGGGATGGGGGGGGGGGGGGTAGAGAGTCATATAAGCACTTCCACGAAGTGGCCAACAACAATGGAGCTGACTGTAAATCAAACAGGGGCCCATTTATGAAACAAGCCACTGGTGTGTTGCTTTATGGCTGTGCTATACATTGTGTGTGAATGCTTTATGGCCGTTCTGCTCCCAACTTTATGCCTACATGCAGAATCACTCTCTTTACCTTCTTGCCGCATAGACTGGCAAAAATGAACTGATGGTCAAATGTCGTCTGCTTCAATGTTTTCAACTAATTTCAATAGTAACGGAAAACAATTTGAATGAGAATTGTAGCTGAGACCTATCAAGACAACATGACCCAGGTCAACAGCTTTCTTCGGCATGAGAAGGATGCTAAACAGCTGTTCGGTCACTACCCAACAGCAGCTCCCCTAACACACAATGCCACTGCTTGGAAATTAACTCTCATGTGTATGAAATTTGAATTTGTGACACACTGCAAATCCATGCACTCTCCCCATTATTGATGTCACTTGTTGGATATTCTAATGCCACTTTATCCACAGCCTTCATGTGGGCCAAGTTTCTGTCCTGTATATTAATCACATTATTTTGTGGTTGGGAACTATGAAGGTGTTCTGAGTATGTATTTTGGCATTAGTTAAAATTCCACTTTCCCTGTCATTAAAGGTAATTCCTGATTTTATATTTTCCTGTACTATCTGGCTCTTTCCCATGCACCATAGGTTTGGGAGGAAGTAGCATATATACCATTACAATGGTTATACAGAAAGAGTGTTTTGTTTATGTTGGCCTGGTGGCAGAAGTGGGA
The DNA here is from genome assembly GCA_964020975.1 of Hermodice carunculata. NCBI lineage: Eukaryota > Metazoa > Annelida > Polychaeta > Eunicida > Amphinomidae > Hermodice > Hermodice carunculata. Next base: position 29,521,239 of record OZ026622.1, on the reverse strand, counting down.
TCCATGCCAAGATGAACAAGCAGGGCTCAGGTACAAACCTTTATAACAGCACACACATGTAGATACCACTTACTCATGTGTCCAGAGGGGTGGCAACCAGTGAGCCCAGAGGGAATTACACTGATACCACAACCACAACAGGCTACATGTTTTTACTTTGATCAAATCTCTTTTTCATTCTACCACTAAACTCACCACATGATGGAGCAACAGGGTTTGATCCTAGGTATCAATGGCTCTTAGGAGTAATTTTTGGATGGCATCAGAGAACTGTCTTGGGTCAGAGAAGCCCCTGGAGTCAACATGAGGAACCATGAAAGCAACCAACAGGCATCACATGTACACACACACATCCTGGGCATTGGCTGGGAAGGGCAGATTAAAATACAAGAGAAGTAGCTTTTACTGTAGAAAAAACTGTACACTTTTACACTGTTACAGCTTTCCATTTGAATAAGTCACCAGTTCAAATATCTGTGATACGTGCTCTCCTCCCTTTTGCTGCCAAGATGCAGTGTCAGTGCAGCATCACGGCATCATTTGCTTACAGTATCACTGCAGCATCATTGGCAGGATTTTCTGGCAGCATCAGTGCAGCACCAATGCAGCAGAGAATGCATTCTTCAAAGTATATCATACTTCTGACAACACGGTACTGCCTGGGCAACCCTGATATGTATCCAAACACAACTGTGGCAGCATAAACACAGCATGCATCACAACATCATAGAACAACACGCTTCTCTGGAAGCATGAACACAGTATAAGTGCACTATTAGGGGAATAATGATGTGGTATCACTGCAGTCCAAGCCATGTATATACTGCTTTACAGCATGGATGCACAGCAGTGCAGATTAGTCCTGCTGCTATGGCAGCAAAGAGCAGCATGACTGCAGTATGATGCTGCATCCTTGATTCTTTGAAGCAAACAGGCGGCATGAATGCAGCATCATGCTGTACCATGGTGGGGGGGGGGGAGGGGGGAGAGGAGGTAATTTTTTTTTTTTTTAATCCCTGACAAATTCAATGTTCAATGGCCCTGGTCTGGATATGGAGAAAAAACTCTAAAGAGAGATCCCTTTTATAGACCACGTAGTGAGATACCTTCCTTAGCATTGTTCACTTTGTCTGTACATACTGTTACAGATCACTTGCCCTCAGATACAACAGTTTGGCATTCTGTAAGTGTTCCCTCAAGCCAGGCTTCACTATGCTTCAAATATTGGGATTTTTGTCCCCTATAACATCGTATTTTCCTCTCCAAATTTGTTCCTGTTGTCACAGACATGTAGTTAGTTTGATCAGCCAGCTCACCTCACTCCAGGCACTTTATTTATCATTATTGTTGATTATTCATAACTAATGACTAGAAATTATTGATTTATGCAATTATCAGGCATCAGATATAGATCACACCAATCATTCTGCAATAGATGCTACTTCTAGAAACTTCCACTAGCACTGGCATTGTCTGAAAATTATAATACACATACATCAAATTATTTTATTTGCCCAGGACACAAGCTGACTCCATGTGCCTGATAGTTTGTTTTCATGTACTGCCTGGCAGCCACTATAAAAATTAATACCTTTAGAACATCAATAACATAAACCAAGAACACTTTAAGCTACATCTAGACAATGTGCAAGACAGATCACCTCACAGAGCCTGCCAAATCTGATTGGTCAAATGATTCATCTTCAACAGTGGTGCCTCCTAGTGAGTCATGTATTGCAGGCTCATCCTGGGAAAATAATATGTGTCCATACAAGCCAGATAAGTGTGACTGAGGGTAAGTCTTCATCCCTACCCTCAGAACTTAGAACTTAGAATACCTTTATTCAGCCAATCTGAAAAAAAAAATCACAAATATACAAAATTATAAATATTGATATGGCTCGGGAGACTCCCATTAAGACACATTCATACCACTATCCTGGGAGCCACCCAGTATATTAATTAATATAAACAATGTTCATGGTAATTAAAACAGTGGATAATCATGGTAAAGGTAAACATCACTGACTAAAAAATATACACAAATATATATAATTGTATGATTATTCAGTTCAGGTGGAAAATCACCTTGAGAATGTAGCACGCAGTTATGAACATAATTACTGGTTATTTTCACAAATGTAGCAGTTGAACATATTACAACCATGGCGATAATTATTCCAGAATTTGTATTTACAGTGGTACCTGCTGTATGTGGCCATCCCTTCTGCCAAGAAACAGTGGCCACACATAGCAGATGACCTGTCACCACAGATAAAATTTTACCAAGAAATTGACTCCTACGTCCGAGCCTAGTGACCACAAAAAGCAATGCGGCTGCTCATGGCAGTGGTTGCGTAGAGCAGGTACCACTGTATATACCTTGACTAACCTTGCAAACTATGGGTGCGGATCTTTTTGATATTATGTCCATTTGATTTACTACATTTGGAATGTCAAATACATGTATTAAACTATGTTGAGCAAACAGTCTCCCCCCCCCCCACCACCACCACATACAGACCTGCACGCCTCTCTCTTTCACTGTTATTTATATGTTGAAAAAAAGGGACATCAATCAGCGTACAATAGTACAACTCATTATGCAACCCAATTTTGAGAATTTTACATGACACAATCGCCCAGTTTCAAATATCCTTCATTGAAACTTCTAAAGCCAAATTCCTGGATCCGTCCTGAATTATTACAGTGATTAGCATACACTAGATATTCAGCATTAATTGGTAATCTGCCATAAACGAGATTTTTTTTCGTTATCATGACACAATGACCTAATGACTAGATTTGGCAGCAAAACATAGATCTCCTTTCTGATCCTGTTTGTTCAGAAAAGATTACGATTATCTCAATGCCTCTGCCCCTGGCTTCAATGTTGGACATAAACTAATACAAGTTCATCAGTCAAATGTGATCAAGTACAAAACTTCATTGACACTGGCAATTGTCTGAAATTACAAGTAATGGGCTGCTAAGTACACAAAATATGTAACTACACTTAAGAGTCCAATGTTATCAAGTGCTGATGCACAATTATGATGGTCTAAATTACACACAATTGGCTGCTAAGTGTAGATCCAACTGATCACACTTAATGTGAGATTCATGTTTAAATCAAGGCCACTTGTGACCCCATCCATACAAAACAGTGCATAATTTGCAAAGAAACAAAGAAATAGGAAACAACTGTTACAATCGCTTCATATTTTGATACATACATACATACATACATACATACATACATACATACATACATACATACATACATACATACATACATACATACATACATACATACATGCATACATACATACACACATACACACATACACACATACATAACTGTATTTTCTTCACTATTATAAACTTGACAAAGTAAGAAAGACAAAATTACTGGCCCATAAAGTGACTTTTATGTCGTATCACATATACCAATGTTTCTGTACACACCAATCTTTGTGAGAAATCAGATAGTATGATATTCCTCTGCTTTTAACCCTTAGTTGATAAGAAGGGTACTGAATCTAAAAAAAATCTTGACCTACAAGGGATAGGGTATTAATCTGGGCCCAGGGGCAGCTTTCATGATAGGTACACATATAACCAATAATTCTCATTCAAAATATATTTTTATTAATGGTAAATTAAGATATAACATTATTGGAGAAGATTATTTAACATTCAACGGAAAGTTTTGGGCCACTTTGAGCCTGGGTGGGTTAAACCCCAGCCATAAGTGGTCCCTATCAACCACACTCCACCCAATCATGGGAGAAGCGATTAAGCACCTGCGATGCAGGAAACAAAGGTGCAATTGTACATTCTATGGAGACCTGCACACAAGACTGAAAATTTCCCACAACTTCCCTGAACTTGAAACTTAGTTTCACAATGTAAACATGACCTTCCAGGAACATAGAAGGTGCCAGCAGATAAGATAGGGCACCAAGCCCATGGCGACAAAACTGACAGACTGAAAAAAGAAATTTTGTTCCTGGCCCCGGGCGCCAAACAGGGACTTCCACTGACTTATTTGCATATATTTCAATACATTTCAGGCTATTAAAATGGCAAAAATTGCCTAAAGAAATATGTGGCCTTGATATGAAGATGAAAGGAAAGGGGAGCGAGTGGCAGAGCTTTGACCTCTATCTTACTGAAAATGCTGGTTACCAAACTATACTCTTGGCAGAAGGTTCGACAGAAAAGTTGTTATCTTAGGTTAGGCTGCATGAAAGTATCTTCAATAATTTTGATAAGGATGTTAAAATCAGGCCATGAAGCTTTTTTTTTTTGTCAATTGTGCAAGAAAATAGCAAGCAGGATTTCTTGCAAGATAAAACTCTGGTCCACTCATGACACGGGTTGATAAAAATATTCTCATTTGGCATTTTAATTAATGTCTATGCCTTGCCTGATTTTTTTTTTAATTATATTCAATTTCAATTGCAAATTATAATATCACCACAGTTGCTGTCTGTGCATGTGATAATGAATCTCGTGAAAGTCTTCCAGGCATGAAATGTTTTGCCAGGAAATATCTGCAACAGCTCGGACCATCCTGGGACTAAATTTTGCCCAGCAATAAAGCTGGTCCATGCCCATTTACTCCAGTTTTTCATATGATTAAATTTCGGAACAAGCACACCTTTATACATAATTTATCAAGCAAATGGAGACCTGGAACTTGTACATCTTTCCAAATTATGAGAGTTTTATACAGTGACTGGGTATTTATGATAAAAATGTTAAGGATGCCTTCTGGCGTTGAAAAGTTGACACATCATCAAGCGTGGTACAACATTGTACACAAACAAAATACAATTTACATACGATATATCAACAAGTACCCTGGATTTTGTTATGTACACAATGTACTTATCTTGGTCGTAAAATCAGCATAACATAACCACACCCCAGTCCCAGGACATGTGAATCTTTGTTGTGAATATTACCTCCACCAGTGTGAAATACATCTTCTAATGTGAACAACAGGAAACTAGAGCCTAATTGCTCCCGAAAATAAATAAATAAGTGAAATAAACAAATAAAAACTTGCACATATTGTAACGGACCCAAAGTTCTCAGCTTGCAACTGTTTATTTGATTAGTATTTTTTAGATACCCCTGTACCTTACATATATGTGCTGATTCAGCAATATGAGTTGAACAAGGACTGATACAAGCATGATAAGCTTACAAAGTTACAATACATGTGTAGTCATATTACTCATCTGGTTTCAGCCATCAGCCTTCAACAGAACTATTTTTTTTCCCTTTTCATATTGTCTGACTAAAACTTTACATGCAGAGGGATGGTTTTTTATATCATTTCAGCCTACAATTAATGCACTGTTCAGTGTTTTTTGCATTGCCTGGTAAGTCATGCCACAGCTGTTATGGTGGTAACTATAGCGTGACTTGTTTAGACGATGCAAAAACCATGGAACTTCAGACCAGGCATGCTCGTACTTAAATGAAAACAAACAGTTGAGGTCCAAATTAGCTAGTACCGCAGTATCCACTATGGTGCTACAGTCATTTCCCAGTGCATCTTGCAGCAGGTTAGGTTGCTTCAATATAGTAGCCATATTGCGCCATAGTTTAAGTACAGTGAAAAGACATTGCCGAAGTTGATCACTATTTTCCAACATATAAAGGGTGTATTCACAAGCTACAATAAGAGTCTATAATTGCAAAGTTCCTGACTCTAAGTTAGACTCCAGAAAACTGTGTCAATTGGAGAAATACCCCTGGATGCAAGGTGTAACTTCACACAATTTTCCTCCAAAAAAAAACAAACAGAAACAACAGGAGTGGTTGAATATGGTGAGAAGACCAGAAAATTATGAACCAGGCAAATTTGACAGCATTTGTTCAAGACATTTTGTTGGGGGTAAAGGTCTGACACCAGAACACCCAGTGCCCACGTTATTTCCGTTTAACAACTGGAGACAGATTTTCATTCATTTCGTGCAGCACGCAGTCCTCGGTAACTGGTTTTGTCGCCATGTTGTCCTGGTGTGGGTTTCACAGCGCAACCCGGATCTTGACCTAGATTTCTGCCCAGAAAGAGTGACCTACCCAGCAAAAGAGAACGGCCAGCTGCCCAGTGGGGGTACAATCACTGCGTTGCAGTGGTAGCTCACAGTACTAGCTAATTTTGAACAAACATATTCCATGAAGAGTTAGAACGTACGATCACCAACATAAATCTATGTAGATATGCCAGAAAATCATGGACTGGTATAAAATAGGTGAATGTCCTGCAACTCAATCACTGTGCAGGGTTCAAAATTAGCAGGTGTCTAGGTGCCCTTGCAAATTTCATTTCATGCTGGCCAACTTGATTTCCTTAGCTGGTTTCCCATGGGGCAACTTTCTATCTTCGGCAGAACATGTCAGTTCCAACAATAGTGGCAACATTAAGTACAGTTCCTAGAATCTTCTTTGTGCGGAAATGCCGTTTTCATAGCAGTGACAAATATAGCTCTTGTTCATGTATTTGCAACATTTTAAATATCAGTGTCTTTTAACAAGATAACTACAATTCTCGTGTGGTGGAAAACAGGGCAAATTTCTGGGGGCTTGGGCAACTTATAAAGATGCTGTTGTTGCCCAGGGGCAACTTGAAAAAGAAAAAGTGAACTTCTACCCCTGCTGTGTAATATAAGTTGCCAGTTCTTGTTATCTCAGCATCTGTCCCATAAGGTTTTGGTCATATTCCCTAACTTTGATTCTGGGCACAACAGAAGATCAGAGAACAGAATGTTTAGATGCCCATTTGTGTCAGCTGATACCAGCCTTTGGCCACCGTAATTTCATATGCAGTGGACACTGTCATCTGGTGTTGACCACAGGCCAAGAACCCTTTGGCAATGGTCACCTCATTCGCACATAAAGTACGAAAGATCGATATTGTCCTGTAAGTGGGCTTGTTCCGATCCTCTTTTTTTAATGGGACATTACATGACGCAGCCCTTTGTGAGCCAGACATGGAATCAAGAACTGTTGGAGAGCTGGCCAACCAACTGTGATGCCCTCACTATCATTTTCGTATTGTATGTGTGTGACATTGGTGGAAAAACTAGATTTGGAACACGGGAACATTGTGTGCTGCCACTTCATATACAATGGGTGCAGCCGATCAAATCTCCATACAAAGACAATGGCTTGTGAACAACATTCCTGTATGTACAAGGAAGTCAAGGCTTTATACTCTATAGCCTCGGAAAATTTTCAAATTCCTGACAATTTTGTCAAGTTTCCAAGATCAAATTGCATCGCAATATGTCAAGTTTCCAAAATCTTTCCAACTGAGAGAAAGAAAAAGTACAAATCAAAAGATGTATTTCTTCTTCAAAAAGGAGTATCTTGATCTGATTTGACCTCGAACTTTACTCTGTTACCACGGTAACTCACTTAGTGAGAAAACACTGATCTCCACATGTCCACCTATAACCGAGATGAAAACTGACAAGTACAGAATGATAAGATGTTTAATCCTTTCTCCCTTGAATCAAGACTGAGTCAACAGCTTTCCTTGGCATGTCCCAGGTCAATAACTTTCCTTGGCATGAGTTGGGAGTGCCCAACCCATGCCAAGGAAAGCTGTTGACCTGGAGCATGCGGTCTTGCTAGGACTCATTCACAATTCTCAGTCAAATTTGTTTTCCTTCATTGTTGAAACTTGTTGAAAACACTGAAGCAGACAACATTTGACCACCAGGCAGTCTTGGCCAGCTTCTTCTTTAGGTAATGCACAAAATGAAGTGGTGACAGTACACATGACATACGGTGAACCATGATGACATGTAATGAGTCAAAAGACGAAAATAAAATAAACTGAATATATGGTCATGAATTATAAAATAACATAGACATGCCGGTATCACAAAATAGCAACTCAGTACATACATCGGCTCCAAACGTAATTTATATTGAAATTAATATCCTTCCTTGTATCAGGGATCCATCAGCAAATCCCATGAGGGCTGACCTGTCACTAAAGGACAAAAACCATATCATTTCCTCAATAATTATTGACTTATTAATGCACTCTTACCACACACACGAACACATGAGCACGAAAGAAAAAGCTTGTGTTTCCCTTTTTGATACCAGAATTTCGGTACTCAGAAAATTAACCCTTTCCCCCTCAAACCGGCCAAAACCGGCTGGTGGTCAAATGTCGTCTGCTTCAGTGTTTTCAACTAATTTCAACAGTAATGAAAAACAATTTTGACTGAGAATTGCAGATGAACCCTATACAGATCACATGCTCAGATCAACAACTTTCCTTGGCATGAGTTGGGCACTTAGTGCCCAACTCATGCCAAGGAAAGTTGCTGACTCAAGTGTCAATTCAAGGGGGGAAAGGGTTATTGATCTGAACTGTGCACAGCAGTTGGCAAGAAAACCTACAAAACTTTTAATTCACTATTGGGTGATATTTGCAGAAGGCAATCTACTGTATGTATAGTGATGGCCAACAAGTTTTCTTTACTGCAAGGGTTCACACTTTCCAGCTGAAACTCGTCAATGGCTGCTGGAACTCATAGAGTAGTCCAGCCCACCCTGAGGGTAGGCCTAAAAGTGATCACATAAAGCAGGTGGTCTCTTAAAAGAGGGAGTACTATATATATATATATATATATATATATATATATATATATATATATATATATATATATATATATATATATGTGTGTGTGTGTGTGTGTGTGTGAACTAAACAAAAGCAAAGAACAACTGTCATATGCAGAAATCCTGAACTGATTCTAGTGATACGTGTATAAGGTACCACTATAATCATTGTAGGTAATTCAATACCCCTCCGTGATCTTTGAGTATATCCACCTAAATTTAAGACACAGGCTGCATATTCCAATCCTTCATAGAGAGCTTTCATTCAGGTACCCACA
>OZ026622.1:29502297-29507297 GCA_964020975.1 Hermodice carunculata | reverse complement strand
ATTTAAAGGAGGTTTCACTGTATATGCCTGTATAGACAAAACTATAAAGCAGAGGGTGTATCTATTCAACATTAACATACTGGAACCTATCTTGTGTGACCATATGACTAAAATGTAAGCACCATGGACAGGTGGCAATATGATGAATTATTCACACAAGAAATGGACCCCACAACAGCAAACTAGACAGGATCAATGTCCCCCACCACATCATGTGCTGTCACGATACAATAGCATAAAACAGACACAAGTCACAATAAGAGGCAAATGGCTGTTCATATGAAAGTAGTGTGGTCAAAATTATATCACAAGATTACAGTAGAATTTCCAATCAAGACCACCTTCTTAGAATATTTTCACATGTAACAAAGTTTAATGTCCATTTGTTTTTATACTTATTGTTATGCAATTTATATCCTCCAGTCTGGTTAGGATCATCCTGCTGCAATCAGTTATACGTGCTTTGAAAGGTGCCATGATACTAATTGCCCCAACTCAATATGTATTGGGTTACCATGACCTTAAAATAATGTCAAGGTCATCCAAAATAAGGCATACATCAAACCTTTATAGAATGATTCTTTGGTACAAAAATGGAAGGCCTATAGTTTTAATAGAACTTGAAATATGAGGAAAAGTATACTGCAAAATACACCCTTAGGAGCACAATGACCTTGAAAAGAGGTCAAGGTCAACAACAAGAAACAAACCACATGCCCTACACAGGTGTAAATTCCATAACTCCACCTGAAATGGTTTATGGGCTACAGGCTGTGACAGACACGATGGACATGACGACACTGCAGACGGACATACCGAGAGACCCTACCCCTACTGTTGCTATGTTCCCCTATACCACCCCCAGTGGTGGGGGACATTAAGGTCAAATTCTACAGCTGGTTCCATTTCAGGTGATTTCATTGTATGCATGTTCACTTGTACAAACAAAAGCATAAAATGTTCTCTGCCATTTCATTTAGATAACAAGAAATTTGAACCTATCTGAAATGAAAAGAATAGATAGTTCTTGCAGCACAGAATGTTCCCAGCAATCACCTTGGATAGAAAATCGCTACAGAATCATCATATAAATCATCCACAAAAATGTCTGGAATCACAAATAGACTATAACATCACCTCCCACTGTATGCAACAATAACAATGTGAAATTGTCTTATTCTTCCACATGTAAACTCAGACATTTTACTGTGAGGCTTCAAATGTACACAAGCTGATAAATGACAGAAGCAAGTATGCATTGTTTGACCTGCCGTGGACAAAATGTATGCAGAGAACCCATTGTAAAATTATCTTTAAGAAAAGTACAAGACATTTGCGTATTTTCTGAACTGAAATTTCTTCTTTTTTTTAAAAAATTTTATTTCTGAAATTTTATTTATCTCATCCTTTCCTTTTATTCCATGTAAGCAACACATAACCACAACACATGAGTTAAACAGCTCTTTATTCACCAAGTGAACAGCATCAAATCACGACACTCCTAAGGTTATACATGAGGCAGACAAAACCATGGCATACACACACACTGTAGATAAATTCATGACACATGGTCTACAGTGCTTCTGAAATTATGGTAAGATTACACTCCTAAAGGATCATCAGTGTCTGCTGTTGTTGATTGTCACACTGTCAAAATGTACCACCTGTTAACCGGATTATTTATACTATATTTAATTAGAATTATATAATGAATGGTAACTACAGTGTCATCTTGACAAATCTGCATAACATGCTATACGTATGTATAATATAGACATTTCTTTGATAGATCACCTGCTGTATGTGACCACTTTTGACCCTGTTCTGGTGGTCTCCCAAAGGATCGAGGAACAACTATAAACAAATATCTGTAAAATCTCTACAATCTTTTGGGGCCTAATGTGATAACACCACATTCTGCTTTGGCCAAAGTCTCCTTGGCCAAGGAACACTGGTTATATGTACTGCATGCTGAGTGGTCACAGTAAAGAGAATTCTGACTCTGAATTGGAATCATAAACAAGGTGGTATATCTATCCCGGCATGGTACGGAGAGCTGAATCTTTATAGATATGACATATATATAAACAGGTTAAACCTGGCTGTATCTGCAATGCAGCATTCAGTTTAGTTTGCCATGCAGTTAAAGTATCAATGGAACAATGGGCGCATACAAACGACAACAGTGGCTGGCCCAGAACATCCCATAGTACCTATGCACTGCAGCTATCAACAGGATAACGCTGCAAATAAAACCAGATAGCGCTTACAACGAAAAAAAAAGTCCCCAGGCTATGCTGGCTATATAACACATGACAAGACATACCTGACTATAACAAGAACTTCGTTTCACTTCATGTTTAAATTAAAATGCATTCCCTGTGATATATTTGCAGTCTGGCCAACAAGCAAAATGGTGCAGCATGGTAACAAGTTAGGAAGACAATAACAGATTTTTTTGATGACATAAGGGGCAGGAAAGTAGAACAGTGTCACCGTGGCCAGACTGTGGGGGTTTCACTGCAGGATAACAAATGGTGGAATAGGCTGATGATCCCAGGCCAATGAGGACTTTGTCACATGTTGACATGCAAAAAAGGTAACCACCATCCGGGATAAAACCACCACAAGTTCTCCAGACCTGGCCTACTTTTTTTAAACTTTTCATGTATTCATAAACACTTGAGGATGTCAGATAAATGTTCACTTGACCAATTAAGTTTGCAGGAAAACAACAATTAGGTGACTATATGACATTTGTAGAGGTATATATGCCATGTATAAGGGGTCTGTGAACACTGCACTGAGGAAAACTCTGGGGACCATGGACGCCCACATATGGTCCAATCGCACCATCAAGTGTGTTAAACGTCAAAAACTCTGGGTTATCTATCAACACCAAATGAAGGATAATTATTGTTTTTCCAATAAATTTCATTTCTGTCCTCACTTTATCATTTTAGCATGTTATATGATATGCATCTAATGAAGGTCCCTTTACAACTGGATACATCATGACGCTTCCGACATCCACTTTACTACACTCTCATTTAACATGGAAAATGAACCATCCCAGTACCGGCTTACTGACAGCCATGCACAAATGTTCACATGCATAATCTGAAATCTACAGAGGCTTGACCGGTAAACATGAAGTATTTAACCCTCTGGGGACTGAGTCAACAGCTTTCCTCTGTGTACCACACACCAAGAGTGCACCAAGGAAAGCTGTTCTCTAATCTTGTGTATCACTCTTGATGAAAAAAAAAAAAAAAGAGGGGAGGGAGAGAAGTAAACCACGTTTATTATGAAGCAGACAACATTCATGACAGAGGACCATTTCTGGTAATTTTTAAGGGGAAAAAGTGCCATGCACAAGGTTTCTGACAGTTTGTACACGTACAAGCGCAATAAAAGAACAATAAAAAGTATGACTGAATTGAAAGATTAAGTTATACAAGGTGCCCATTTCTGAAAAAAAAAATAAAAACAAAGACAAAAAAATCATGTAGCAAACTAACAATCTTTCATTTAAAACTATTACACCAACGCACTCAAAATGCCATAAAAACAGTTGATTTACATGTATTTTACTTTTATAAAGCTGAAGGTATAGTAAAATATGAGTATATATTAATGTAGTTTCTGTAATTACTGATATAATATGCACCATAAAGTCAGTCATTTGAATCTTTCATTTTCTGAAGATTTTAGTGACATGGTACAGAGTTCTATAATTACTTTTGTGTGCATGTAATTTTCTCACTTAAAAGATTAATACAAAGTAGTAAGTCCACAGAACCATACACAGCAATGTTAACCCTTTGCCCTAAACTGGCCAAAAACAGCTGGTAGTTAAATGGTATCCCCTTCACTGATTTTCGACTGATTCTGTAAGTAATGAAAAACAAGTTGAATGATAACTGAAGACAAGACCTATCAAAATAGCATGATCAAAGCTCAGCAGCTTTCCTTAACATGGATTGGGTGCTCAGCACCAAACCCACACGAAGGAAAGCTGTTTATTAGGCCTGTATGCAAGGGGGAAAGGGTTAATATCCATGTCAAAGCCAAGGGGAGAAAAGTGCCACTCCTGATTTCACAGGTGTTAAATCTAACAGATTAAGCTTCTATATCTATTAGAACACAGTTCTATGCAAATAAAATATCCTTTAATACACTTATTTATGAAATACCAAATATACGTAACATACGTACAAGTTTTAGGAAGAGTCATGTTTTCTTGAAATGATTAAGAGTTGCCTTTAAAATAGGAAGTAAATATCCTCATTCTTTCAATACCGATTAACAGGAAATTGAAGTTGCAACATACCACTGTTTGTAAATTCCAACTGTGATTTCGACTCAGGCTGGAAAAAGTAAATTTATTTGGAAGATTTTGATTGAAAGCATGTTGTTATTGGACGTGTGCAGCTTTTCATGGCCACTGGCAACTCACATAAACTGCAGGCTTATCCAGTTTAAGCTCATATTTACATTAATATATTTAAAGTAAATACATGCATTATACATGTAATTTAAATAGATTAATAGATCACATTGGTCTTGACAGAGACTTCCCATTTCACTTTTTTTTTAGTTTTATATACAATTCTCCCAACTTCACCCAAAATGCGAATGGAATAACTACTCCTCCTCCCACCCCATTCCCTCCCCTACCCCTCCAATCCTCACTTACAGGTTGACAAACACAGGTAATGGGAATCTTCTGGATGGTTTGAAGGTATACATGAATTCTGTGCAAACATTTCAACTTAAAAACCTGTAAAAGGTTATTTCTTACTCTGACCCTTACTGTGCAAACATTTCAACTTAAAAACCTGTAAAAGGTTATTTCTTACTCTGACCCTTACTGTACATGTAAAGGCTCATGAAATTATACATACACCTCACTACTCTGAATATCTGTTTGACAACTAATTCAAAAAGTTTACTTTCTCAACAAAATTTTTCCTTACATCTTGATCTTTTATAAAAAA
>OZ026622.1:29419097-29502097 GCA_964020975.1 Hermodice carunculata | reverse complement strand
AAAGTGATGCTACATGTAGCATCACTTTCTAAGCTTCTTTGATGCCACTTGCACAGCATGTAGATATTTCTGTGCCTGGAATTATGTTGGGAAACACATTTACTAATCTTGCTTGTGGTGAATGCCTGGCTCCACACAAGTTTTATTTTTGTTATGTGGGCACTCACATGGAAAGAACATCAAAAGAAAATTGTCGTTCAATTTTCAACTTCCCCCCCCCCCCCCAAAAAAAAAAAATAAAATAAAAAAATCAAGAAATGCAAGTGGCAAATCTGAGCAAATGACTCTTTGGACTTACCAAGTCTGAACATGAAAGAGGTTAACTTTTAGCATTTCCTGTGTGTTTATGAAATTTTCAAAACTTGGTTGGTCATGAATATCTTCCACTTTTTATACACTTTACACATAACTTGAATTGTGTGTATAATAAAGAAACGCTGCTTCTAATTTTCAGCCAAAGTGTGGGTTTTTGCCGATGTGTTCATCCCTGATTGGAGAGAGCAGCATAAAGAAGACCATATGCAAGTTCTGTATGCACGATATCTTCAAGGTGAGCTCATCTTATTGGGCACAGGCACAGACTTGTGAGGGTTCCGGGGGGTGGGGTGGTGGTGGGGGGTGGTGGTGGTGGTGTGGGCTTTGACTTGAAAGTATAATTAAAGCAATTCTAAAGGCACACAGATAAATCTGACTGCTGTAATAGTCTCAGAATAGAGTTGAAAAAAAAAACAAACAAAAAACCAGCATGTCAGATTGTAGGGTTTTTGAGTGTCCCAAGTTATTTCCATGATTAAGATAACACTTGTTACAATGATGATTCATGCCCCATAGGTTTCAGTTACATATGTATATATATATATATATATATATATATATATATATATATATATATATATATATATATATATATATATATATATATATATATATATATATATATATATATATACATTCATACATACATACATACATACATACATACATACATACATACATACATATATATATATATATATATATATATATATATAAGGGGTCTTTTCTTCTGGTATTACAGCCATTTTAATATATATATATATATATATATATATATATATATATATATCTTAAAATGGCTGTAATACCAGAAGAAAAGACCCCTTGACAACCCTCAAATGGTGAACTAACTTTATTTTTGTTTTTGTTTAATAAGTTGTCTTCAGGTGTGTGTGTGTGGGGGGGGGGGGTAAATCATTCTATTTACCTGTTCACTTGCCCAGTACTCTACATAGTTCAACCTGACATGATGACCTGTTGTCAGTTCTTGAAAGTATGACCACCATCGCACCCAGATTTTGAATTGTGACCAGTTGAAATGCATCCACATTCCACTTTAACTCCAGAATTGGGGTTAAAGTGGAACTGTTGTTGTAAGTGGAACTTATTGTCTGTAGCTGATTACAGCCAAATAATGTGCGAAAAGTGACACTCGTGCTACGCATTGTTTGGGATGATTTATGGTAGGCCGTCCCTTGTGCACCATTGTTCAGTGATACTATGCTAATGACGCTTCTCCAGTTCATTGCCTGGGCCATGAATCAAAATGTGTCCACGGTCTGTTGTGACTGGACTTATCCCTTCCACCTTGTTCATTTTGCACCTCCATCAGCTCAATAAACTGCAAATTTGGAATGAAAACCACCCCGAAACTGTAATCATACCTGTAACCCTAGGCAGCCACTATTGTGGGGTACCATTGCACTCGTGAAAAGATAAAAGCAGTGATGTGAGGTGGTAACTTTTCCAGACACCCCATCATTCATTCCCAGCACTATGGTCAAGCTTAGAGGGCGTTAAAAAACTCAAACTGTGAAAAAAGTCATCTTGTCAGTTGGGCATATATTATTTCTCTGGTTCTCAGATAAATTCTGAGATGTCACACTCACACCTTGCACATTGACAGGGACATATACTCTTTATCAATGGCAATATGTTAAGTTTTGCTTTGTGAAATTCAGCAATCGTGGTGGACAAAGATTGCAGCTATAGGTGGCAGCACTGTTGTAGATGGCAGCACTGTTGATTTAACCCTTTCCCCCAAAACCGGCTGGTGGTCAAATGTTGTCTGCTTCAGTGTTTTCAACTAATTTCAACAGTTATGAAAAACAATTTGACTGAGAAATGTACATGAGACTTATCAAGATCACATGCCCCAGGTCAACTTAGTGCCCAACCCATGCCAAGGAAAGCTGTTGACTCAGTCTTAATTCAAGGGGTAAAGGGTTAACTGATTTTATTGACGCAATTAGGAAACAGGGTGGTTCCCTGTATTTATCCTTCTTGCACTGCTCTTTCTGACTTCAAGACAGGTCTCCTTGACACAGTCCAAACAGGATGGCCAATGTCGCAAAGTGGTTATTTTCAGTACTTAGTTCATCAGAACTAGTGATAAACATCAATTTGTAGAAAATGTGTGAATGAGTGCAGTTGACTTTTCATTGAATAACTACTGTCTGAAAAACATCCTATCTGATATTGTAGCAGTCTTGTATGTTAATTGTAAGTGTGAAGTATGGGTGATTTTTCTGGTGTGTCTTGGGACTAAAAGTTCACTACTATCCATAATGTTGGTTTTATTAGCTCTGCTGACCATAGCTGGCAGAGTTTATGTGATCACTGATGTCCTTCTGCCCATCCTTCAGTCCATAAACTTTTTGCTTGTACATGTCACACAGTCCACAATTTTCAACTTAGGCTCATGTAACTTTAATCATGATTTTGTCATGACTAATGATGTGAATAAACATCAAGGTTGAGTTTGATGTTGGTGGTGCCACCTACAGTAATATGTAATACAGGGGTCACAATGTGAAAATCTTGTGAACACTCTAGCATCTTTAATTAGTCCTGTATAGGGGACTATAGGTTTGTACCTTGTCCTTCTCTCTGTATGTACTTCAAAGTTTGTCTTGGCCTTGTTTTCAATGCTGTAACACCTAAACCTGCTGAATGGGTATGTGGACACTTCATAGAGTAGGGCTGAACCTGTTGTACACCAAAATTAGGTCCCAGCGACCTTGACCTTTTTTTTTTTTACCCCACCATAGAAAATGCTTGTATGGGCTAAATTTACTATTCTGTAAAACTCTAAAATGCCAAACTTGTGTGGATACTTCTTGGGATAGGAGTGTGTTTCATATCAAAATTTAGGTCACTGTGACTTTGACTTTTGACTCTGTTATAAAAATGCTTGTGCAGACTATATTTCCTGTAATATACTACATAGAGATACCAAACTTGCTGTGTGGATACTTTATTGATTCAAAAATCTTGGGTTGCTTATGATAATAGTGAGAATCATATTATCTGGATAGTCACATAAGCAGGTTCCAGCCCACAAGCTTAAATTCACTGTTCACATGGCAACACAGCACTAGGCTCATGGGCCTGGTGTTGAGAGAAAAATGCATATAATGTGTCTATGTTCATGTAAAGAAATATATCCTTAAAACACATCTGTTGTATGAACTACATGTAAGCTCACTTTGCCTTCATTACAAACGCATTCTCGTGCTCACCATTTCTATACATGTGATTGTCTGATTCAGAATGCTCATGGGAGTTATTTTAGACCAATTGTACCAGGAATTTAGTCCTATCTTGTAGGTTTAACAAAATCTCATCACATGCTTAAGCCTTACACTATAATTAACCATGTCTGTGCCAGACATTTTCATGTTCTGGGAAGTGCCATTCGTGTCTGCCCCCTTTGAGAAAGCAATAGCTGATCCCTTTACATCCAGGACTTAGCGTGACAAATGGGAGATATGAATAAACAAAAAGGAGCCCACAATATTGCTTCAGGGTACATTTCTCACCATTCTAGTCGTAATATCCATTGATAGAGGATAGGAACAACATAAATCACTGGGCGTTTTTGCTCAGGTATGGCAAATAAGATATTGTGACAGATAGTGTTTGTTGAGATACTACTATGGATGGCAAAATATCTCAGGTATATTTTTTGGAACAGAATATAGTTTTTATTTTAGTTACACTTGAAGGGCAAATACCCAAATTTATGACTTGAAGGCTGATGAAACTTTTTGTTGGTCCAGTCTCAGGTTCTGGTCTTGATAAATCTGACTGCTATATTCAAGACCTTGTTATCCCCTGCCCACAGGGTGGGGTCAGGAGGGGAGGAGGTATAGTAAATGTGTGTGTCCTCCTTCCATCCTTTTGTCCTGCCATCCAGGTGACATTGTTAGGCTGCTGATATGTTTACCACAGTAGACACAAAGGAAAGGCTTGTCCATTTGTAACAGACCCAATGGTGTAATGGTTAAGACAGGTGGTTCAAATGACAACATTTGTCCAGAGCCATTTAGGTTCAAATTTTGCTGGATCCCTATATTTTTATTTTCTTAACAAGTGAGAGCACCTCAAATGTCCTAAGTCCAGCTACCGTAAATGGTCCCAAAGACAAAAGAAAACCAGCGGTGGTTTAACTGAAATCAGGCAATGGCAGAAACAACAGAAGCATGGCTTAAATTATTAGAAAAGTTTATAAGCACCCCCAGATCTGTTTGGCCCCCATTGTTAAGTGGAACAGTTACGTGTTGCTGGTCATTTGAAACTGTGGTGGCTGACCTTGCGGTTAGATGAACAGTGCCATTGTAGTACATGTTCAGAAACACTGCCCTTTTGAAACTTGTAGGCGGGTATAATAGCTGGCGTCAGAGGCAGCTTGTTTACATGGTTGAAGGGATTGGGGGGGGGGGGAGGAGTCCAGATTATATATATAGCAAAAAATGACAAATGCAACTGAGAGGCTTTACGTGACATAAGGTGTGGTCAGTTACAACTGGCTTTGTTTTGTTGCGTATGTAATCTGTTTATTGAAAGGGTATATATTTTTTCCTGTATATACATGTAAGGAACCCAGAGTAAAAGATTTTCATGTATCTGGATGTATTTTGGTAACAATGCATTGAGACTAGTCATAAGAGCCAGCTGTTTGGACTTAAAGAGTCCAGCTTAATAGTTGGTCACTGAGGATAGGTAAAACTGAACTGGAACATGTAGAATATGTATGTTGGCTTGGCGAGCAAGGACTGGTCCCTTGTAACAGGAGGACCTTCAACTCTTTTGTGCTTGACTTTCTTTTTCCTTGACTTGAGACTGAGTCAACAGCTCTACCCCACAGCAGGCTGGGCACTCAACATGCCCCTAGCAAAGCTGTTGACCTGGGGTATGCTTGCACTAGAAAAGCTGTTGACCTTGGATATGCATGACGCCGGGAACCCTTTTGACCTGGATATGCATGTCCCTATCAAAGCTGTTGACCTGGATATGCATGCCCCTAAGAAAGCTGTTGACCTGCTATCTCTAGAGAAAAGCTGTTCACCTGCAGTATGCCATTCTGATGTAGGGCTAGTGTGCATTTCTCACTTATTTTTAGCTCAGCTGACTTGTCAGTAGCTAAGTTTATCTTATGGTCCTTCGTCCATCGTCCATCGTCAACAATCGACTTCTTCTCCAAAACCGTCAACCAGATCGATTCACTTCAAACTGGGTAGCAATGAATATTTGGTGGGTCTCTACCAAGGTGTTCAATTGGTCATGCTCCAGTGATTTTTGGATTTTTTATGATTTTTTTTGGTGTTTTTTGGGGGGCGGGGGCGGGAATCTTAAAAAAATCTTCTCTTAAACTGCTCATATGATTGCTTTGATATCCCACAGGAACACTCCTAGGGACTCCTAGTTCTGAAACTTTTCATCAGGTTGTACAGTAATTTTCTAATTTTTATGATTTTTTGTGTGTTACTACTATTTTCCACTTTTTCTCCAGAATGGTCACTCAGATTAAGCGGAAACGTGGTGGATGTGTTCCTTGCGGAACGGTCAAACAAAGTTGTTCAAAAGGAGGCAATGCTGCGCACTCCTGATTTTTAATGATTTTTTCAATTTGGGTACTTGTCAGTAAATATAGCTTTCCAGTTGATTACTGTGTAAGTCAATCGGCATTCTAATGCTTATTCACATTTTTGACTTCTTCTCGGAAACCGTCAGTCAGATTCACTTCAAACTTGGTGACATGTACCTTGGGTGGGTCTGTAGCAGATTTGTTCAAATGGTTACGCTTCATTGATTCTTGAATTATTTATGATTTCTTTGTTCTTTCTTGGGCAAATCTTAACAAATTTTCTCTGAAACCCCTCACCCGATTGCTTTGATATCAGGTAAGAACACTTGTAGGTACTCCTAGTTCTGAAATTTGTTCACCAGGTGGTGCTGTGATTTTTTTTCTAATTTTTCAATGATTTTTTTGTGTGTTGTCGCTATTTTTGACTGATTCTCCAGAATGGTCACTCAGATTAAGCTGAAATTTAGTGGATATGTTCCTTGTGGAAGGGTCAAACAAAATGGTGCCCTGGGTGGCACTGCTGTGGATTCCTGATGTTCACGGTTTTTTTAATTCTGGTACTTACTGGTAAATCCTGTAGATTACTATGCGAGTCAATGGGCATTCTAATGCTAATTCACAGTTTTGACTTCTGCAAAACAGTTATTCAGATTGGCTTTAAACTTGCTGGCAATGTACCTTGGGTGTGTCTCTTGCAGATTTGTTGAAATATACATGGTCCATTGATTTTTAATTTTTTTTTATGATTTTTTCTGTTCTTTGTTGGGGCAAATCTTAAAAAATCGCAAGGGTATATGTACATATCAGCCGAGCACATGACCCTCACAGTCCTCTTGTTTTTATTTAATGCTGAAATTAATTGAAAAATATAATCATTGAAACAATTGCAAAAATATTTTACCTCCAGCCAGTTTTGCTTTATTTAAAGGAGAAAGAGGTAATGGAGGAGGGTAGATGGGCAGGTGCCATCATAGCACCTGTTGGCCCATTTGTGGATAATTAAAAAAAAATAAACATCCTAATTAGATCATTATGGGTAGATTTTATGGGTTTTAAACACTTGTGGTGCTTTCAAAATGTAAAGTAAGCTTCAAATTGTAGACCAATCATTAGAATGTTACATGTAAGCTAATATGTAAAAAACATCAAAGTGCAGAAGATTTTCACAGTATTTTATCATTTTAAGGATCAGAGGGTCGATGGGGTGTTTTATGCAGGAGAGGAAATATGGAATGTTAATTTTTAGACAGGACATGTGATTGTCTTGGTAACAGATAAATAATAGTAAGGTCACAGAAAGTGGTAAACAATTTTGCCTGTTAGCACCAAGTTGTGAAGTATCAAATATTAGGCATTTTTTGACTTCCGGAACAAGAATATCAATTTGTCTGTTGCTGCTGTTGATTACTGTAAAAGATGCTGGATGATAATGGAGGACAGAAAGGAACGTGCTTTTGTGTCTTGAATTGACAGGCATGTAGTTAATAAAAAGATTGAATATATGCCAACAAAACCCCCCATAATATTTCTTGTGGGGTTTTGATGGCAACCAGATGGTCTTTACACCCTAGTCTTGTACGCCACATAAGACACCCAATGAGCACTTTTTGTGTTTTCCCCTCCTCCTACCCCTACCCCTGCCACTTGGTCCCCAGCAATGTGCCTGAAGTTTTTATTTTGTACATGTATCATGCTGTTGTGATTATATCCCAGGTACACATGCAAGGACTTCTGGTATCCAATCTCGCTGAAGCTCTGCACAACAATTTGGTACACATATTTGCAAATTCAGAACAGATCTCTGAGACCTGGGACTTGTGATCACCTTCTTTAAAATTACAAGCGTCTTTCATGAGGTATTGAGTATAGAGTCACTAATCTTTACAAGACTTTGTTTTGTGATCAGTTGCAGGAAGGAGAATGGACAGACCTCAGTGAGTACTGCCCTGTGGATCTGTTTTCAGGGTAAGCACAATACAATTACATTGTACCACTATAGAGAAGTTCCCCTTGTTAAGGGCACAGCTGTAAACGCTGGTGGAAATGCCCTGGTAGGGCATCCTTCCTTTCCCCTCACTACACTCTTGTGAACCCATACATACACCATTGTCAGTGGGCTCAGTTGATGATAGAAAAATTTGTTAGTTTAAAGGAAGACCATCACAATCGTTCAAGGATCAAAGTGCACATATTATGTAACATATTCTGGGTACATGTACTCAGGTCCTTGACCTTTTGTACCCCAAATTGCCCAGTAAAAGTGCTTCAATGCAAGTTGGCCTCTGCAGCAGTGTTCTTGCTTGAAGTTTTTGTTAATAGAAAAAAAAAAAAAAAAGATACAAATTAATAGTAATGTTTTGCTTTGGCATGTTCCAGGCAAACAGCTTTCCTTGGTTCAGGCTGTGCACATTCTGCCAACCAATGCCAAGTAAACTCTTGATAACGTTATTCTTACAGAGAACGGGTTAATGACTTGAGTACACGAAATCTGTTTTGAGGCCTTTGGTTCATCTCTTCAATTCACTGAGGATGTTTACCTTCACTGTTGCCTGTATTGACCAACTGGGAATGCATGTAACAGAAATAAGCTTGTTTGTGTCAATTCAGAGTATGTCCTTGTATATCAATGGGTTATTGTAGCGTGACTTCTGTGCCAACTGCCTTTTAGATTTCTGTGCATGCTTTAAATTCACAAAAGGCCTGGTACATGTTTATGTTAATTATCCTGATTGATCTGCTGTTGTTTTCTCAGATGCACTTTAAAATATCAGACTTTTTTGGTTTATGCAGACAAATCTAAGGAACACAGATGGCTGTGATTCAGTTCACAGTCTTATACTTGCTGATGTTTTGAGTGTAACATAATGTGCACAGTTGCACAAGTGGCTGAATGCCAGTTCAATTTAAACTTTGCAAGCAAGCAAAAAGCCTTTGTTCTAGAGTCCTTTGTTTGGTTTCTACAGTTGTGGTTATGCTTCACAGGTGGCAGCACTCCACATGGTGGAATAGTTTATACATTTGCTACCAGGTGGCAGCTAGTCCTTAGTACATCAGTGTTGCAAACCTTGGTTTGCAAGGTTCATATCTGGGATGGTATGCCTGAGTGAGCAGTGTGCTCCACAAAGCCACTCTGGACGGGTCTGAGGTTATGCCTCAGGGTGGAACAAATGACATCAAAATTGGCCACAAATTATCACCATATAGTGGTGGAGCAATACAAAGAAAGACAAATACATGCTATACTTTGCTACATTAGCTTTTGTAACTAATATTTGTGCACTTCTGATAAATGAGTTAAAATGCATGTTTTGCCCATATATCGATTGTCTTGATGAATCAGAGATAAACTCAAAAGGACAAGGTTTCTGCATTTGAAAAATAGCGTACCCGCAACTTGCATTTGTGCACGTGATACAAACCATTTCATCTTTTGATTGAAGTATCTCAAGGAATATTGGAATATTTTATAAACTTTTTTATCTTCTTTTCTGTTCTTTTTTCGGGGGTAGGCGTTTGGGTCTTTTTGTTTGAAATTACTTGATTATGGGTTGGGTTTATGAGTTGTAAAGTAACTGATCTGAACCTTCATAGTGCATGAGACCTACAAGAATTAACATGGGAGTGGGCAGCATTGAGTGGCATGCAGGCTGCATTATTATCAATGAGGCACATACATTCTACATAATGTCAAAATTCCAACCTAAATTTGAAGGAAACCCTAAAACTCTTGCACGTGGATGAGAAGAATGTTTTGCAGGCAAATTTGTTGACAAAATAAAAATCTGATCGATTGCAGGGTGTCCCCACTGGCATATCAGGAAGTGTCTGTCGTGCTCAAAATAAGACCTGCATAAAGCATTTGGAGGCTGGAGAAAGCAAAATGTTTTAGCTGAAAAGTGTTTTTGTGATCCCTTATGTCAAACAAAATGAAAACATACTGATACGCAGATTTGTATTTTTGTGTTTCCATAGCGACCCTTCGCGAATGCAGAGGTGCATTGAGGCACTCTTTGGTCAACCCAAGAACAACCTGATTATCAGCAAGGCAAGTTTAATACCATCTGTTTATCATTGGTGCTTCTGATCTCTTGCCCACAAGGTCAAAACTGGGGATTAACCCTTTGCCTCTTAAACCTGGCAAAATGGGCTGGTGGTTGGGATGTCACTTGCCTCCCCGTTTCTGACTGATTACAACAGTGATGAAAAGTGGAATGAGAAATGTAGGCAAGATCCATCAAGACAACAAGGTCAGGTCAGCAGCAGTGGACTCAGATTTTGAAATTCAGTCTCATTTTGAGGGGGAAGGGCGAAACATGAAGACATTGACAAGTGGTGTGCTGAGCCCACAATGGAAGCGTAAGCAATGAAACTGGTAACCACGGTAACACAATTACAGGGCAGGTCCTCGTTGGAGGCGTGCATGAGCATTGAAAACAGTTGCCATGGTAACGTTTACTTTTGAGCTGTTTACAGAGTCCTGGAGTGAAGAGCTGGATATTGAAAACAGTAACCATGGTAACACCAAAAATTAAGCAGGCAGGCAAGGCAGAGCCAGCTGAGCTGATGTGGAAACAGTGTGGCCTCTTCCAAGATATTTTGGCTCATACATAAATTTCGAAACATAGCGCCGCCTGTTGGTCACACTATGATACTAAATGAATGGGTGCGACGCCTTCACGCTCACACAAAGTCCTATGCAAGTCTTTGCCTGTAACCCGTGAATGGGGATGCAGAAAAGACGTTGAAACAGCTATAAATATGGCATGCACTACCTTGTTATTTGAGTTAAGTGACCATGAATATCAATTTATTATATCTATAAACTTATTTTGTCTGAAATAAAGTGCAATTAGCAGTAATTTGGTGCGCTTTGGGAGAAGGGTTTGCTTGTTAGACGAGCTGGCCTGGTAGTGGTACAACACATTGAATAGACATTGCAGCAGTAGCCCGTGTTGGCATTCATGATTGATTGTACATGTATGATTAAATTCAAGGTGACAGAATTAATTAGTTGCACTGGCATCTTAATTCTGAAGGTCAGATAAAAAAAGAAACCTGGGTACCTGTGAACAAAATTCCAAGAAAATTGCATATGTTTACAAGGTTTCAACCATATAGTTTCCTAGGTCTCACTACATTGATAAATAGCTAAATGACTGCGTAGTCTCAACACTTGATGGCTTTTCCTCGTAGAACAACAGAAAATTTTTTTGATTGACCAATAATAGAAATAGCTTCCATTTCAATTACAGACTAAAAGTAGCAAGCATTGTGCTGTCCCTCACTGCAAGCAATAATCCCTGAAGACCTGTTGTGTGACCTACATGTACTTGGTACTGGCCCCAGCCGTCAGCTGATTGTGCGTGTCAAGCGAATCCATTGTAGCTTTCAGCATTGCTGATGCTTCCCTTTTTGGAAACACTCATACCATAAAGGAAATATTCAATACTTTAATGGATCCAGCAAGTTAAAAGACATGCCATGCGAAACATGGGCCAAAATAAAGTAGTAAAGTATGGGTATTTGCAAGTTGCTGTGACCTTGTCTACACGAACATCCCACAGGCACAGTAATGCTCATGAAAGTTAACCCTAAAATTCCATAACTAGTTCACTTTATATCTTCTACAAATTTGCAGGCATTAACGTCAACTTACAAGGGACACATAACCGCAAGAATATTAGGAATAGTTCCCATTTTCACACGTAAATCGATCAACTTGATTCCAAATTCATTGAGAATGTTTAGCATTGCTGGCTATGCAATCTGCGGATACCATTGACCCTCGTCCCGCATTGAAGTTTTGCCCTCTGCCACTGGCGGCGCCATGGGTTTAGAAAGATGTGTATAGAGGACTCTTCATCAGGGTTCAAAGGCAGTGGACATTCAAAACAGAAATCATGGTAACAACAGCATCATCCAGTGAAGGCATGCAGACGGAAAATAATGACCGAGTTCTAACAGTCCCCATATCAACAGTGGTCAAGTCTAGTGAATGCAAGAACTAGTGTGGAAAATATGGCACTGCTTTCTCCCAGGATGCGAGCATGCTCAAGCATTTAGAGAACATGCAAGGAGTGGAAATTTCTAGATTGGCTATTTTTGGAACAAACAAGCCCACTCTTTGCTACAAAACACTGAAACATAGCAACACTCAAATATCCAACATATTCGTGTAACAAGAAAAGTTTTGAGGGACTTCAAGTTAAGTTCCTTTCCTATTGGACTCATTTATCAGACTTATTTTGATATCTGACATGTTTTGCAGTTAAAAGATGATGTTATCACAATGAGGTTTCACTGTATATGTACAATAACGAGGTTTTACTGTACATGTATAATAACAATGAGGCTACACTGTATATGTATAATAACAATGAGGTTTCATTGTACATGTAATGTAATATGTCACGTGCTGTTTTTGCATCCTGACTTGCATGCCAGTCACAGACTCCAGGATCATCTGCTGGGGAATTTGTGGTAGTGTGGGATGAATGATAATTTTATGATCCATTGTATTTTTGTTTTGTTTTGTTTTGTTTATTTTTTTAAGGCAGACATACTGTCCAACATTTATATCTGACTTTCTGTCCTAATCTTATAGCATAATAGCTAGGTTTGCATACTTGTTCATAACGCACTATTTTGACAAACAAGAGCTCCCTCTGTTAGTGATTTGTGCAACTAAAAGTTTTGCTCCATAAGGTGCTGTAATCATATTTTTGAGACATCACCCAAGTGAGACACCAGCTTTTTTAAGGACTGCATTGATCAGGTCCCATGTGCTTTTTTATCCATGCTATTTGACCTCCATTGAGAGACCTGCTATATGTGACCAGATGTAGACCTGCCCACAGGCTGGCCTCTCAAGGGAGGGATTACTCTACAATGTATTTATTGGGTAATAAATGACAAACTGGAGCAGAATCCTCAAGAGCAAATATCTCATGATTCACATTAATGCCACATCAGACTCAAATACCTCAATTCTTTGACCTCATCTCAACTTCATTATATTTCACTGACCTTTGACCTCATTTTCAAGGTCACATGATCCATGAGTATGCAAAGTGGGGGTGTCATTGATGACTGTTTCTAGCTTAAATCTATGTGTTGATACTTTGTAGCAAGGAGAGGTCATCTACAGCAGTGAGGTGAAGACTGACCTGGACATCAGCCTGCTTGATTTGTTCTCCAATACCAGCCACCAGAGGGACCCCAGTGGTAGTGAGACAGGGAGGTAGGTTTCAGTATGTCACTGAGGCAAAGCACAAACTTTGCTTGATTGTATTAAGAAAGACAAGAACATAGGGAGATAATAGTCGGACTTGTCTATTATTTAGAACCCACCCCTTCCTCCCTCCCCTCCATTTACCAGTCTCATAATGGTTTTGGGTGGTAAAGAAATGCAAATTGTAGTTTCTGATTCTGACACAGGGGACAGCACCTACTGGTACCTGTACCTCTGGTGAATGTGATACTCATTTGCATGGCTGTAATTGTATTAGCTGTATCCCATTTGGTGCTTAGTAGCCTTGTCCTCTTAAGTATCCTCCCCCAATGGTCTTGCACCAGAACTTCTGAAATAATGCTAAATATACCCTATTTTACCACCTTACCATGTTATATTTGTGAATTGATCCAAGGAGTGTTTCCAGGAGCTGCCGAACTTCAGGTTTCAGAAATAATTTTTCATGACAAGTATAATTGCAATAGTAGGCCTAACAGTTAATTGGAAAGAAAGGATGGTAAAAAACTAAAAGAGAGCTAATATTAATAAATATTTACATTTGTTATTTTTGTTAGCATTGAAAGAATAGGAACGGTCGTGTAGTTCATGAGGCAATGGTTACACTAGAGCATCTCGTGCAACCAACGTGCTGCGCAATAATATCCTCATGCTTGGCCTGGGACTATTTTCACTTCACAATTGTTAGCGCCTCCGAAGCGTTTGATTCATAGGCCTAAGCATAATGGGAAGAGGTATCAGATGATCAAGAATTGCATATCTACTCGTCAAAACTTGCCTAAATGTTTTCTTTTACCGGTTTTGCAAGCTTTTTTGAAATAAAGTTGATGTGACATTCGGAACTATTTTTTTTCCTAGTTTTGTGTTCCAGGAGTTGCCTTGACAACTGATGGCTGATGTAGTAGCCCCGCCTACTTGGCTCCTCCCACTAGTAAACAAAAAGGCGATTTTTTGTAAATTAACGAGCTAAAAACGATTTTAAATCAACTATCAATGATAATACTTACTCTTATGTCAAAAGAAATTGATGTTAAATGTAAATATAAGAATTAAACTTCCTCTCTAGTATAATTACGGGCACATGGTTGCAGTTTGTGTGACAGGCATTTCTTTGATGACGCGCTGCCGCGCGTCATCAGAAATGCCTGTCACACAAACTGCAACCATGCGCCCGTAATTACACTAGAGAGGAAGTTTAATTCTTAATTGTTTCAGGCTCTGTAGTGTATATAGTATGATGCATGGATAGATTGTAACCTCAGTCAAAGACTGTGGTCCAGGGGTAACATGCAGGACTGGTGTCCAGAGGCATTCAATTCCTGATTGGGCATGATACTCTTTTCTTTTTATGTGTGTGCGTGCGTGTGTATGTGTATGTGGTTATGTATATGTATATGTATGTATGTATGTATGTATGTATGTGTGTATATATGTATATATATATATATATATATATATATATATATATATATATATATTATATACATATATATGTACATGTATACATATCTTATCGTCTGGTATTGAAGATTAGAGGTGTGGTCACTTTTTAATGCACTAGGGCGTCACATCTTTCAAATATATTTGGTTTCCAAAATTTCTCATATACATGTAGAGGGTGGGAAAGGGGTTTCCCATACTGGCGTACTGGGGCTTTTTATTTACCGTACTGGCGAACTGAAAGCCCTCTTATATTAAGTACTTCGTATTATCCAAAATTTTGAAAGATTTTTATTTTCCGTACTACGTACTCTAGAAAAATAATTACCTGTACCAGCGTACTGAAACCCCCCCTACCCCCCGTCCATGTACTGTTAAAGTGACAATTAAAACTGCTTGCATGATAACAGCAACAAAATAATTGAAAACTTGCTTTCTTTATTGCAGCCTGCAGAAGAAACTGGGTCAACTGCTGATTAAAGCCCTACTCCATGTCCCAAACAAGGCAACAAAGTCAGACGCAGATAGTCCCATCACTCTGAAAAAAATCCCGCAACAAATCTGCATGAGGAATGCACCCAACACAGAGCAGCTGCTTAAAGGTTGAATGCTTTTGTGCAATAGCATCAGAACTTGAATTCTCAGCAATTGCCCTAAAATATTATTTGGGGTTTTAACCCTGGGGAATGAGACACTGATGTAGATGCATTCAGCTTTTTCACATTGAAAATTATCAGAAATAGGCTAGTGTTGGGACTGTGTATCGCTCTCTTAAAAATCAAGAATGATATGGTTAAGAACATGAGTTTTCAAACTTCTGCAAGTTTTATGAAAAAAGTGGAACATAGGGCTGCAGAATAGTCATGGATATGTTGTGGGCACAAATGTCTCATTTATTATGAGTATTGTAGACTTCATGTCTTTCTGAGGCCACTCTGTGAGGACACAGTATTATATTTTTTGTTGTAGCGTTCTTCATTTTAAGACCACCTTTGGTATGAGACCACTTTGAGCAGACAGTGGGGGTGGTCTTAAATAGCATATACCACTGTATTGTAAACCTGTGTCAGTGAATATTTGGGCCCCCCCCCGAACGGATGGGCCCCCGGGGGCCCATTCATTCGCCGAACGTTTGGGCCCCCCTACAAACATTTGACCCCCTCCCCAATAGAAATTGGAATAACTTAGTTTTGGCCCAATACACTCTATATATACATCCTGTATGGTATTTTGCAAACTCTAAAAGAAATATTTTAAAAAGAATTTGTTATTATTTTGTAAAATAAATGTAAATCAAACAATTGAATACATTTGCAAGGCTTAATGTTTGCCACTATATATACATGTATATATTGGTGTATTTTACATGTAATGTGGGTGTATATACCTTGTAGGAATTATCTCACAATCCTCCAAGTATATACCGAGTGTTTTTTTTTTTATATTTGTGCTACACATATTTTAGCACAAATCTACCCCACATGTATAGATTCGGTGTCTCCATTTCCCCCTGATTCCTTGTTATCTGAATTTCTGGAGATTTGGAGTATTTGGGTCATGCAAGTGCAAACATGGGATAAATAAATGGGAGAGGGCCCTGTGGTTCCAGAATGTTTGGGCCCCCTATTTCTAAGTAAAAGCCTTGCAGTGGATATAAATGGGAAGGAGGGCCCTTTGGTTCCAGAATATTTGGGCCCCCTATTTGTAAGTAAAAGCCTTGCAGTGGATATAAATGGGGAGGGGGGCCCTTTGGTTCTAGAATATTTGGGCCCCCTATTTGTAAGTAAAAGCCTTGCGGTGGGTATAAATGGGGAGGGGGGCCCTTTGGTTCCAGAATATTTGCCCCCCCCCATTTGTATGTGTCTTGAAGTGGATATATAAAGATTTAATATATATATATGTAATGTGCATAATAAATAAAAAGTGTGTGTGTGGGGGGGGGGGGCTTTCTGTTCAGAATACCCCCCCCCCCCAATCTGGTGTTACATATATACAATTTATATCCAATTCAAGATGCATACAAATAGGGGGCCCAATAGTCTGGAACCAAAGGGCCCCCTCCCCATTTATATCCACTGCAAGGCATTTACTTACAAATGGGGGGCCCAAATATTCTGGAACCAAAGGGCCCCCTCCCCATATATATCCACTTCAAGACACATACAAATGGGGGGGGGAGGGGGCCCAAATATTCTGAAACCAAAGGCCCCCCCTCCCCATTTAAATCTACTTCAAGACACAAACAAATAGGGGGCCCAAATATTCTGGAACCAGAGGGCCCCCCTCCCAATATATATCCACTGCAAGGCATTTACTTACAAATAGGGGGCCAAAATATTCAAGATCCACTTCAATGCATTTAGATACCAAAAGGGGGCCCAACAGTCTGGAATCAAATGGCCCCTTTCCCATTTATAGCCACCTCAAGGCACTTAGATACTGTTCAGGGGTCAAGTGGCCCAAACATTCGGGAATCAAAAGCCTCAGCCCCCCGGCCCCTATCTACATAACTGGAAATTAAAAGTCATTTATAGTTATTTTACAGAAGTACATGTACATGTAGTTTGGGTTAGCTCAGCTATTCATGTAAATTACTGGTCCAATTATAACTTTTATACTCAGATCTTCAACATACTTGCATCAAAGTTAAATTTCCCATTTTCTATGAGAAAGTAAACTTAGGATCGAGGCATCTGGTCATAATTCCGCATCGATTATAATGCCATTCACATGATTCAGGACTACATTTTTACATTTTTGCACTGAATCTATTCTCATGCTGAGCTTACAAAACACTATGACCAGCACCTTTTACCTTTAGTCTACTGTAACATGACCAATTTTGCTATTTTGCACTATTAACATCATCAACGTTACAACAATAATTAAGATGTCTCATGAAGTATAACAAAAATCAAATATGAAAGAGGGCCCAAATATTCAGAAGGGGCCCAAATATTCTAGAATGTTTGGGCCCCCGGGGGCCCGAATATTTGGGCCGGGGGCCCATCTGTTCGGGGAATGGATGGGCCCGGGGGCCCATCCATTCGGGGGCCCAAATATTCGTTGACACCGGTTCCATGTAAATCATATTTACATACATATTTCATATCTATGAATGTCAATAAGTCAATTAATTGTTGCAGATGGCAAAAATGAGCTTCCTGCTGGCTGTGTTCTGTATCAGTTACTGCACGCCCAGATGATAGGCAGAGACGACTTAGAGGACATAGAGGACATATACTCTGTCTATACCAGCCTGTGTGAGGAGCAAGGTCATGAGAAAGTGCATGATGGGTAATTTATGGATTTTATATGTACAGTTGCTGGCAAAGAGTGGAAGGTGATATGTTTCTGGGATGTATGTGTGTGTATGTCTTTGGATATCTAAGCTTTTCATGTCTGTTGTCTTTCCCATGAATACCTTAATGCATCTGAATGTTTTGTACCTGAGCATTTCCCTTTAACTTTTTCTCCATAAACTAGCAAAATGTAGCTGCCCGTCTAATGCTATTTGCTTCAAAGTTTTTGAAATTGATTTCAAATATGTTTTGCGTAATGCACAGTCATGAGGAATTTAAATCAACCACAACTCCTACATGCACGTAGATTTCATGGGTTTATAGCTCTGCTGACTTCAGTTGCAGAGCTGATACAATCTGTTGTGTCTGGCCATCTGTCAGTAAACTTTTTTTTTGGTGAAAGTGATACAATCCACTGTTTTCAAGTTAGCTCCATATAACTTTCAGGACTTATAAGTGGTATAAAAATTCAGGTTGAGTTTGACAATGGTTTTGTCACCGACAGTATTATGTAATACATGTATACGGACCAAAATGTGAGCATTTTGAGAATACCTTTTTTTCAAAGAGTTTTCCATTAACCAACACAAAATTTGTAGGAATGTCCATCAGGCAAAAAGATGGAAACATGGACCAAAATATGTTTGAAACACAGTAAATACAATTTTTTGAGAAAGAATAAGGTTAATAATACCAATAGGAGATATGTATATTAGTTTCCTGCCAGAACTACATACCTGATTGCCTAGTCTTGCTTGGCAGGGTATGGCGAGATACGGGTCGGTACCTGTGGGGACAAGCAGGATATTACTAATATTTTGGAAATAAAGAGTACTTATGAAAGGCAGATGAATTTTTTCGTGACATATGCTTCGGGAAGTACTAAATATATACCAGTTTGGCATTTGTGAACGTAAATTTTTGAAAAAAAATGCTAATTTTGTGAGAAATGAACATATGGCCCTGTCTATGACAGTGATGAGACCGGCACGTCCCTCATGATAGCCTGGCCTCAAACTGGTGCTTTATAGCGGGAGATTAACGTGCATATGGTGTATTGTACTACAAGTATGTTTCATACCTGGAAGTTTGATATTGTTATAGATCGATAACCTTGACCTATTTTCTAAGGCCACAGAGGAATGCGTTTCAGGAAATGATTTAAAAAAAATTTGTGATGGGCATTGCATCTTAACTTTTGTAAATCCATCCATATACCGTGACAGGAACATAAAATAGTGACCCCAAAATATGACTGTGACCCCAAAACATGATTGTGAATTCCAGCATTTAAAAGCAAGCACCTCCTTCCCATGGTCATGAAAGGATTGGTTTTAAAAACACTGTTGGGTAACATCAACCGGGTTGCTCACCAAGAGACTGCATTTTTAAGCTTACTTCCAGCAGCTGCTTCCAGTCCTCCTCATCAAAGATACAAAGATACAAAAACTTTATTCACATACACGCCCTCTAGGGGCCAGGTGAAAAAATACATCAAGAAAAAGTACACACATGTCCAAAAATGTGTATAATCGCAGATATTAAGATAAAACACTACTCTACATAATGTACAAATCATGGTATAATGACCGCTTAAAAGAGCGGAACCTATAAGATCGGCACTACAAAAGAGTAGCGCCACCACTAAAGAGCGGTAAAAAAATCTTGTGATGGGCATTGCATCTTAACTTTTGTAAATCCATCCATATACCGTGACAGGATAAATGTTTCAAATGTTTATCATGTTGTCATATGTAGGTATAAAGATGACCATGAGCAAGCAAAGGGTGGTCAGGATCCATAATTGCCTGGAAGATTGGAAATAAAACCCAAAGTTTTGGTGCGGCTCACTGTCATTTATCCACAGAGGCCGTTTGAAAATCAGCCCTGAACCCCTAAGGTTTTATCCTTCTCTTGAAAACATAAGCGTTCAAACTTTCACACAACTGCTGACTTGCACAAAGCTGCTGCCACCTGGTGGTAATGTGATGCACTTCTAAGCCAAAAACTGCACACATGGGAGTCAGTTGGGAGGTGTTGATCACTCTGTTTTGTCATGTACTCTCAAATGACACTTTAAACTTTAATGGTTGATTCTATATTTGTTGAAGTATGCATATCAGTGGGCAAATGTGACTATGTTATCTGGATGTAATATTGAAGAAAATGAATGCATTGGAGTCGATATGAAAACTAGTCAATTTGATATTTCTGGATCAACATCATATTTTGAAGTTATAACTACATCATACCCGTCAGATCTGGATTTAAAGTGCTTTTACAGTTATGTGTGTCATGCAAATACATACAAACATATATGTAAATATATACAAATACATATATGTATATATTATGTAGGAATATTATAAAAATACAATTTTACTGTCAAACAAACACAGTAAAGGCTTGCTGCAGAAACATGACATTTTCTGCCTCTGCTATTTAAGCTACCAATCACTTTAAAATTGCCAAAGTTGGGTCACTGTGACCTTGATTTTGACCTATGACCTTTGACCCCAACAATGTTGATTTTTCAGAACTGAATTTACATTGTTTCCCTGTCCTGCCATGCAGCCTGGCAATCTGCTGTCTGATGGGGGATTGTATACAGCTATTAAATGCTTGATCTTGCGATGAATGTTGTAAAGTATTTATTTGAAGGTCATGTGAGTGATACCCAAGGGGATGATATTACTGTAATAGGTCCATTAGGATTGAACACAGCTTCACAAAATTTCTGTCAGGGATGGTCCTTGGAATGGATCAGGTGCCGATTGGAAATAAGATGCGTCTGAAAATATTTGGATTTGGGGCAGGTGCACTTTGTGACTGTCATGTAGAAATATATAATTATTTCATCTGTTTTTCATGCAATACTGTCAAAAGTATGTATTTTTCAAAATAAAATATTCGTCTAAATTTAAATTACTATTGGATTTCAGGTTTAACGGTGTCATTTAAATTCAATTTTAATTGAAAATTGAAATTCACAAAAAATAAAAAATGGCATATTCAAAAATTAACATACAACTTAGCTTGTAATATCAAATTAAACCTGTGTCTAAAAACATATGTCAGATTTTTCAAAATGGGAATGTATTGTGACATAGTGTTCAAACATTACTTGGGCTAACAGATTTAGGTTTCTTAAATTTCTCATTACATTAAATTTTTAGACATCATTTAAATTTTATTTGAATTTAAAAAGGGAAAATTTAAAAGGCTTTAAAATTTTAACTAAACCCTTTATGAAAAATTTGAGGTACAGTTTTGTGGTCAACAATATGCTCTGTCAATTTTGATCAAAACCAAAGTTTGTCTGGAAATATGTTTCAGCTAATAGTTGTTTATACATGTACTCAAAATATGGAAAAATTAATTTAAAAACTTATTTAGATTTAATGACTGAACAATTAGAAAAGATCTGTTAATGCTTTTGCATTCATCAAGATATCTTCGTTCATAAAACAGTTTTTATGGGTTTAAATGAAAATCATAGAATGTATACACAATAAGATATTTAACAAAAATTAGCTTTTGCTAATTTTATTGTTGTTAAGTGCACTAGCCCCTCAATGGATTTTTAGATATTAGCTATTTATGCATTCCCCAACAGGGGATGTATATAGTGGCAAGGAAACGTGATACACTGGCTTATCTTATTTCTTGGTGATGGTGGATTCTAGGCCATGGTTACTATTGAATAGGAAAGTATCTGTGGGCTTTCTTTTAGTCCATGTATTGTTGATTTTGATCTTGAGTGACCTTGGAAGGTGAAACTGACATATTGGCCTGCATCATTGTAATAGTTGATTGTGAACCTACTGATACTGTTAAAAGTGATTGTAGAACCACTGGTACTGTTAAAAGTGATCAAAGACCCACTGGTACTGTTAAAAGTGATTGTAGACCCACTGATAGAGTTCAAAGTGAATAGGAAGGGTATCTGTGGAGTTTCTTTTGGTGTTGCTACTTTTAACCTTGACAGGTCAAACCAATACATTGGCTTTAACCTTGGCAATGGGGGATCCTAGGGTGCATGGTTAGCATTGAACATCAACAGGGAAGTATGGCTATCTGTAGAGTTTTGTTGTTGTTAATTTTGACTTTGAGTGACTTTGATGTACCATGCCAACAACTATGTCAGGAATGCAAAATGTGTGATCTTGATCTGATACTCATGGTCACAGAGCTGCTTGAATTCAAGAAGAAAACTTTTTGTAGCGTGAATGAATTAAGGCAAGAAAGACAATGGACAGCTGGTGGCAACTATCCTGTGAACACTGCCTTTTCTGAGGACATGTATTTCACTGATTCATATTTCAGTATCCAGAGCAGTTTTGATGATTTGAAGAAGATGCTGAGCAACTCCAGCCCAGGGCACAAGAAACCTAAGATAGAAGCCAATACCTCTACTTGGGAAAAGGTACTGTCCCAGAAATTTTCCCCTGCTAACATTTTAATGTACTTTTTAAGAGCAGTCTTTTGTTCTCAGTTTTTTTTTTTTTCTTTTTTTTTTCTTTTTTTTTTTTTTATGTGCAAAATAACGGAGTAACCAGTGGTACAAGTTAGAATCTGTCCCACCATTTGCTGACTGTACAAAGAGGTGGAGTTTCTCACAAAGTAACGATGACGTACTTTGCCTATAGAATACAATGGAGCAGGAGCCCAGCTATTACTCCGCCATGTCAACCCTGGCTTAGCATATCTGTCCGTGCAATATTGCTGGGTTCCTTGATGGGTCTGTATGCATTTAGTCCAGGATACAATTGAAGATAAACTGGCCTCTTATTGGTTCTTAGTGGTATGAGAGGGAATGTATTATGACATAGTGTTCACACATTACTTGGGCTTAGAGATATGGGTTTCTTAAGTTTCTCATTATATTAAATAGATATATGAATGTGCAAAGTGAACTCTGAATTTATTAGCAATACCTACCTTTGGGACCATTCAGAGGCCCACCCAACTGGCCTGCCTTGTGGCTCTTTCTGGCAAGAATAACAGAAGACAGAGGCCACATGTTCTAGGTGATGGTCTATTGTGCCACCACTGGGCACACATAGCCAGACCAGGGACCTGGGAATGGCATATGCCCAGGGACATGAAGTAGCAGACAGTGCCCCAAGAGATATCACATGACCTACCTGGACCATATTATTGGTCAGAATAGGTCAGGTGATCTCTTTTTTTCCACTAGTGCTGCCCTCTACCTCTTGTCTCTCGGCTTATGCCATTCACACAGGACCAGCAAGTTTTTTAAACCCAGTTGGGGCAAACTGATCAAGCCAGACTATTTGCGATCAGTGATTTCAGACATAAGCATACCATAGATAAAGAATTGACTTTTAATACAAATCCTATATTTATTGCAGATTCGTAATTTTATGGTGACCAGGACAGTAAAAGATTGTTCAATTATGGTGGCATTGCATGGTCTTCCTGAAGAGTAAGAAATCTTATATTTACCCTTTTTCTTGCTTACTTGTATTTATATATTAGCATCGTGTAGATTTTTGAGGATTTGTGTGAGTCAGTGTATTGTAAATGTACTCATTTTCATGTGTATAAATTTTTAAGGTTTTTGTATTTCAGGCATTCAACTGAAGTTAAAATTTAGTTAGTTAAACCTATATTAAAGTACTATTGCACAGTGTTTCTTTGTTCATGGTTTTGTGCCAGGTTTAATAATTAGCAAAAATAAAAAATACAGTGAAATTAAGTGGATTTACTGTACATTGTACATGTAACACATATAGTTGTTTCTAAATATTCTTCTTCATACCAATTTTATTACATTTCAGTGGGTTGCATGATTTGTAATGTTTAGACATACCCCGCTACCTTGCTGTACCCTTTCAATGCTATTGTTGACACCCACTCCCCCTCCCCCCCAAAACAAACAAACAAACAAACAAACAAACAAACACCCCCCCCCCCCCCAAAAAGAAACTGAATTAAGAAAGTGATACTGTAAATTGCTTTCCTTTTTTTTTTTTTTTGCATGTTTAAATTTTCATGGTTTTTGAATTTTTTTATATTACAATATACTTCTAATTTCAATATTTTGGACATGATTCTATTTCAAACCATGTTAAAATACTATTTCACTGTTTTTATTGTCACGTTTTGTGCCATAAGCGAAAATAAGAGTACAGTCAAATTAAAACAATTTAAAGTACTGGGCTCATATTCCTTGTACACTGGCCTTTCCTTTAAGTAACAGTGTACCTGTGGTTGCTGATACCATAAGACAGCTTACCTTGGTACTTTTTGGGCACCCAAATCATGCAGAGGAAAGCTGTTGTCTCAGTCCAAGCTTGACATTGAAAGTATTTAGCTTGCCCTTGAAAATGCTGCTGTTTTTTTCAATTGAAAAAAAAAAAGATCTTAAGTGTTGTTAGATACTCTTCATTTGACCCATCATTTATATGTTAATGTAGCCTCAGTATCCCAAATATGGATGGGAAGTTGTATGCCTCTTTTATAGTCAAATTTTATGTCTTTCCAGGAGGGATATAGTAGTTTTTTCTTCTAAATTTGCCCAAATTTTGTCACCTTTTCAAAAAGGACAAAAAAAAAAAAAAAAAAAAGAAAGAAATGCTCTTGAGAAACCATTTGACTTGAAAGATCGCCTTTTATGATACTTTGGTTTAGTACATTTGATCTTATTTATACCTCCTATGAAGGGCCACCTGTCTTGACAGACCACAGTTTGTTCATCCCAGGACTAGTCTGACTAGGCAGGTTTCACTGTAGGGGATTGTGTAGTCATTGGCATCGTCGGCATCATCATCACTAGCAACAAAATGGGGAAGTTTTTCTGAACCATAGTGGCTGGGTAAAATGTTGTTGCGTTATTATCTGCAAACAGTCCCCCGACTTTCAAGCTCCAGCGATTTTACATGCATTGTGTCAGATTGATGTCATGGGTTTTGACTACTTGATCAAAGATATGATGCATGTTTATTTGCTTGAGTATTTGGGTGACACTAATCTAAGATCAAACTGTGAAAAGGCAAGACACCACATTCAGTGAAACCCTAGTCTTTGCAAACAGCTGTGTAGGGCTGAACCAATAGCACTTACCATCGCAAGTCGCTGAGAAAAATTGAATTTAACACTTTGTCAATTAAAGATTTGATAATTTTCATTGCAGAGTTTCACCAATAGGGTAGGTTAAGTCACATTGGCATGCTATCAATTTGCATGTGTGGGTATCCTTGCCTCTTCTTCCCTCTCTTTATGTCCCCCCCCCCCCCCCACACACACACATGAGGTACATGATCAGTGACTACCCAGTAGGGCAGCATGTTCCTGCAGTACACATGCACTTCTTACGTCCTATCTCTTTGTGGCCGGCCACTCTGACAAAAGGGAAAAATCTCAGTTTGGCGGGGAATCAACACCTGCTTTTCACCAGTTCTCCCAATCTTTTACTCGGCATTCCATTCAACACCAGAATCTCCCAATGTGTCCCAGTTTAGAATGTGCTTGGTTTTGGGTATTCTGCTTCACATTTCAGGTACCAGTGAAAGGTTGCCTTGCATATTTACACTGGGGGGAAAAAAATCCTGTGAAAGTTTCATGCATGCATCATTGTGGGTGACCTTGATCTGATTTGATGGTCACATTAGCAAGAAAAAGTGGTCATATATTGGTGCAAAGCTTTTGAAGGCATCCTTTTACATTTCAAAGCATGTATTAAGTTGGGAGACTTATCTTCACAGTCACAGAAGCAACAAGCCATATCTATTTTTTGCCATACCGGGAAATACTATGGCATGAAATAATTAGGGGAAGGGGTGGGTGGGTGGAGACATGAATCTTTTGGATGAGCTTTTTTACTTTTTGAAAACATGAAACAAAATGTTCATAAAATTCCTCTCTGCATAAAAAATGAGTTAACATATGTTAATTTATTACTTCGTTTAACTCACCTTCAAAACACTGTTTAACATGTAACACACCCACACCCTCACACATTTGTACTCAGTAAGTGCACATGTACAAGTATGAATGAAAAAAAGTTTCTTGGATTATCTTCAATGAAAAATTTGTACAATGTGTGATTGTGGTACTTGATATTGAACTAGAAATTATTAAAAAGGCAAGACCGAATTCTTGAAATGTTGGCTATCTCTGAATAAAGAAATATCTTTGGACTGACATCTCACTCGTGTAAACCTAGAATAGGAAGCATGGCAGTACAGTTTGTGAAAACAACAGCTTCTTGCTTGAAATTTGTCAACTTTATTAATATATATAACTCTTTCAGTGCCAAATTGTGGACTGAGTCTGCAGCTTTTGTCGGCACACATTGGGCGCTATGTGCCCAATACGTGCTGAGAAAAGCTGTTGACCTGGAGTATTCTCTCTGGAACAATGGGCACACTGGTACTTGAATAAAAGGTCTTTTTATGAGGAATATGAATCTGGGATCCAAAGGATAATTCAGACTAGTTTGACTTAAGTAGGTCGACTTAAGTCATGATTGGCCCTGAAAGAGTTAAAACAAAGTATTTGAGACTGCTCACAAAGTGTTAACGGAAGAAATGTATGAGAATTGTAGGTCAAATTTCTGATAAAAACCATATATGACGACATTTTGTTGTCAGAGACTCCAACTGAACCCTCACTGGCACAATTTGGGCCAGTTACTGTACTCCTGGGTCTAGCTCAATGAAACAGGCTCTAACGTGTTCACCCATCAATTTTCTTTCTATCAGGGACCCGGCTTCTGACCAACCCCTGTACCCAGATGACGCCATCTTGACAGATGATACTGGAAACCGTTTCTTATTCTCGGTATCCCTTTTGGATCTGGACCAGAAAGACCACCGGAACATACCAAGCTACTACAAGGTAGACCAGCAGATAGTCCAGACCTACTTAAGAGCCACCAAGTCTGCCATTGCTCATACTTCCTTGTGAAGAAATCTACCAAATGTGATATTTTTATGTGGAAAGATCAGCCATTAGTATTGGAATTGAATTGTTTAATGGGGTGGGGGTGGGAGGTATTGACGACAGGTATTGGTTCAAGTGTTGTGTGTGTTAAGGATTTTAAAGTGTGCAGTTGAGACTGATGTCTGCATTATGGATTTAAGAAAAAAGTATTGTTTAACATGCTGTGTTAATTTCTTACTTATGAAGATACTTTTTTTATGTGTGCAGCTAATGTTTCAGCAAAAAGGGTCTTCAATTGTGAAATGTAGGTTGAAAGTTTTGGTAATATTGCAAACTTCTATTGAGGGTGTGAGAATTTAGTGCAAGGGGAAATGTAGTATATACATGTACTGCCAAGAAAAACGATCTGCCTTTTTTGAAGTAATTTTTATCTCTGCTGACTGAAGGTTGCAGAGCTTATAGCATCACTCATGTCCGTTTGTCCGTCCATCTGTCTGTAAACTTTGGGCTTGTGAGCGCGATAACTTAGAAAGTTTTGATGTTAGCCCAATATAATTTTCAGGACCTATAGGGTGTATGAAAATAAGGTTCCTTTCGATATTGGTGGCGCTACAGTTTTATGTAATATAGGGGTCAAAGTGTGAAAATCTTGTG
Source organism: Hermodice carunculata (assembly GCA_964020975.1). Classification (NCBI taxonomy): domain Eukaryota; kingdom Metazoa; phylum Annelida; class Polychaeta; order Eunicida; family Amphinomidae; genus Hermodice; species Hermodice carunculata. Next base: position 29,474,637 of record OZ026622.1, on the reverse strand, counting down.
AACAGTCTAGCATCTTTAATTTTCATGGATCTTCACTAAATTTAGTGGAATTGTGTGGGAGGGCAAAGTCTAAGTTGCTAATGATACTAGTGGCGCTACCTATAATTTGTCAGAAATTATGAGCCAAAATGTGTTTTAAAATGTAAAATTCCATATTTGGAAAAGTAATTGGATTAGACTTGCCAAATTTATATGATATATAGACCATGGCCAAAGGTAGAATGTTATGTGATATCAGCAACCTTGACTTATTGTTATCAGGTCACCGTGCCTGTAAAGTTGAAAAGGTGATTTTGTGATGGCTGGGTGTAGCTTGGATATCAATGGCAAAGAAAATTGAGCCCCCAGATCAAAATTGCACTTGAGTACATAATACATAAACCTGTACTTGGTGACCTACTTTTTTGGTCACTGTGACCCAGTTATTATGGAGTTTGGCGCTTGTTTAAGTTTATTGTTCTTTGCCAATAATTAAAAAACTTATGACCCGATTTGAACAAACAGACTATCTATGAAAAGCTGGATGTGGGGCGCATATTTTGAATTTAACAGCCTTTTAATCTGAGTTGAAGGTCAAGGTCAAATAGCCAGTTTGAATCTTTGAATATAACGGTGATCTTGTGAATGATCTGCGACCCACAATTCTTGAGATAGGCCCTTACAACGTTTAGGAGTTATAAAGTGTATAAAAATCTTTGTCGACATTAATGTTGGTGGCGCCACCTTTATTATGTAATATTCATGTCAAATTGTGAAAATCTTGTTACTGCAATACTGGCCACAGTTTTCAATTAAGCCCAATTCAGCTTTCAGGACTTTATAGGGGGTATAAAAATCTAGGTTGTTTTCGATATTGGTGGCGCCACCTGCAATATTATGCAATATAGGGGTCAAAATATGAAATTCTTATGAACACTCCAGAATCTTTAATTTGTGGCAGATCTTCACCAAATTTGATGGGATTGTGGGGGAGGTCAAAGTCTAAGTTGCTAATGATACTAGTAAAACCACCTATAATTTGATGGAAATTGTGAGTCAAAATGTGTTTTAAGATATAAAATTCCATATCTTGAAAAATAATTGGATTAGACTTGCCAAATATATAGGATATATAGACAGTGTCCAGAGCTAGAATTGTACATAATATCAGTGACCTTGACATATTTTTGTGAGGTCACCTTGCCTTTAAAGGTGAAAGAGGTGATTTTGTAATGGCAGGGTGTAGCTTGGACTTCAATGGTAATGTCAACACAGCACCAGGCAAGCCTATGGGCCTCTTGTATTACATAATCTGGGGGTCCTGATTTTCTGTCCCACGGTCACTGAGAAGTAAAGTTAAGGACTCACTCATTCATTGTTGTCTTGGCACATGCAACAATATTCATCACAGGAGTTGCACAAATAAGCTATGATAACATCTGGAGTGAAGTGCCATCCGATGGACAATTTTTACATTAAATGTACGTGAGCTTTATATGTTAAGAAACTACTTGAGGACTCACAACTTTGAAATGGACAAGTGCAATATAGTCACGATGCCAGCAGAGCATTAGGCCCATGAGCCTCTTGTTCCCGTGGTAAAACTTGCCTTTGAGGTTTTACCGCCAAGTTAGTGCTTGTAAAAAGACCTTTAAACTCAACTCAAATGGTGCATATCTTTTTTACTCTTGAGGTAGTCTAGCTATCTCCATGAAGAATTAATCCATTGCCACTTTTTTATCAAATATAATATTGAGATTATTTTTACACATAACATGAGACTGACATATTGAAGGAAAAGGCTTGCTGTTGAGGTGTGGGTGATTGCATATGAGATTGTGGTGTGAGTCATATGATGAAGCCTTGTTATAATGACAGCCTCTGTTCCCAGCAAAATGTGTCCGATAATTTCATAACTGAGTAAAAAAAAAAGGAAAGGAATTTGACTTTAAGGCCCTCAAAGCTTGTGTCGTTAGGTGAATATGTCAGATATGCAATTGTCATTATAATGAGCTTTCTCTATACATGCTTTGTCTTTTTTCAGTGAATTAGTGGTATGGGTTATGATTTATGTATTTTGTGTATTATTTGGTGGTATGGGGTCATAATTTAAGTGGTGAATAGGAGTCATTTGGCTTCTAAACAAGGCTTCTGTCCAATGGCAACCAGTGGCTAGTGGTCAAATGTCCTTGAAGAATGTCAAATTTGTATGCATCAGGAGCCAGCCATGTGACAACCGCCAAGAAAGTATACTTTAGACAGAGATTATTTGACGGTGTGGATGGCAATTAATGAGTTGTGTGACACTGCTGTTTGGGCCATAATCTATAATCAAGGTATGGCTGATAGTGTATTGGTGGTGAGCTTGGTAAAGTGTGGCTGATATTTTATCCGTATATGGTACGTTTTTTTACAATGGGTCTATTCCATATCACGTGCTACCCAGTGCCATAAGCACATTCCCTATATACATTGCTCATGTGATGATGAGTGTATATTAAAGCTTTAAACACATGTAAAGTGGTAATGGCGGTAACATACTCAGCACAGGATTATTTATTGATATTTCTACAGGATAATTCAGTGTTATTTTTATACACAGAGTAGTGTGTGGTATTGTTGATATACAATATGTGTGTGGCATCAGAGGCTTATTTCAAAATTTTTTGTGGTTATTGAATATTGAGAATCGTTAAAATTTTACATGCTGAATAATCACTTTATCAGTGATTCATGGGTCATTTTGTTTTGGGAGCAAGTGCTGCAGGTGAGAAACCATATTTTGAAGTCAGAGGGCAAGACATTCACCTTTTTATGCAGTGTTCATGACACCACAGAAGTGTGATATTTAACACCAACTTTTGTGCCAGTGAGTATTGGGTCTCACAAAGAAAGTGGCCTTTCATGGTTGGTAAAAATTAACAAGAATATGGAGTTAAGAGTGTTAAAAAGCTCAGATGTGTGGTCTTTTCTGCAGCGTATCTCGATAGAAGGTACCAGCGTGATAACATGCAGTGGTTGAAACCTAGCTCATGGAACACAATAGCAGGTGTTCATATTTAATTACATTAGCTGCACACATGCCCTGGGCACCTCAGTTGCTAGGCGTTGGATCTATGCTTCTGCCATGATGAGGGCACTTGTACCAGTTATGTTACTTAACCATCCAGAAATAATACTTTTTTTTTACAGACAAATGAAATACTGTAAATTGCCTTTATTTCACTGTATTGTTATTTTCGCTTATTTTGCTAATGGCACAAAAGCGTGAAAATAAAAATACAGGGAAATAGCATTTGAACATTCGTTTAATAGGAAGTATGTCAAAAGTAGTAAAATTAAAAATTCAAAGAAATGTGTGAAATGCAAAAACGTGAAAATTTGTACACCCAAAAATAAGTACATTTACAGTAATAAAAACGTGTTTTCCATCTTTTATGTTTTAAAACTTAGTGAACCACTTTTCTGAAGGTTTTTGCTTTCTCAAGTTGTTACTTTTATCATAGAGCCTCATTTAGCCCTGCTTGATACATGGATCTGCCCTCCTTCCTGTGACTTGTCATGCTGCAGCCCAGATGGCAGCACGGGGTCCTAGTTAATATGAATACCTCCTATTAAACAAGAAGTCTAGGGCCAGGTGACAAGGAAACCTTTGGCACTGACATGGGGGACTTGATCAGCTCATTGACATTGTGAATTACTGTGAAACCTGTCCGCACAGACCACTCCAATGATAGACCACCTGTCTGGAAAGACCACCTTTTTGGATACACTGCTTAGTACTTTCCATCTTATTTATACCTCCTATGAGAGACCACCTCTCTTGAGAGACCACAATTTGGCCATCCCTTGGGTGTGGCATCAAGAGAACTGTTACAGTGTTTCTATTGAGATGCATACAGTACTTTTTCGCTAAGGGTGGGGGGAACATCAGATGTCCATAGTATCAGTAATTATGATATTGTCTGAGCAGTTTCCTTGGATGGAATTGTTGCCTCATCAAAAGCCCCAGTTATATCATTTTATAAGAAAGTCGAGCATACATGACTAAAATCAAATCAAATCAAATCTGCAGAAATGTGGGCTTTTGTGCAAAGGATACAATGTGTACCGATTATTTTATGTAGATGTTTTGGGCAGAAAGTATCAGAAATTTTGTGGTGAAGAAGTTCTTTTCAGTGGAAGACTTACGGTGAAGCTGGTTCCTAGTAACTTGTGGAAAGTTGGATACATTTCAAAGCACAGAACCATATTTTTTAAAAAAAGGGTCATGGCATAAAGTAGCATATTTTTGTTCATACCTAGCCCTAGGATAGAACTCTCTCTCAGGTAGTAAGGACATGTGTGGGACTTTTTATGTCTCTCTTTGCCATAAAGGCTATCTGCTTTAAGTATGTGCCAGAGAAAGTGCTTTCTTTTACAAGTTGTCAGAAAGGTTCATTTTGACATCAACAGATTTTATTTTATGATGATGGGTCTGTTTTCTGTGAACATGTGTACATCTTTGCAGAAAGACACAATTTTGCTCCAAGCTAAGACACCTGCATAAAAAGTGATATACTCATGCTGAAGGCATTGTCCTGTGACATCTGGGATATTTTTCTTTTTTACTCAGCTTAAGTTGTTGGGTTTTTTTTCACGGAGCCTGGACACTTCATCACCTGGAGCATTGCCAGTGTTGTTTGGTTCTTATTTTGTTTGAACATCTATATCCCTATTGTTTCAATAAACAGTTTCTGCCAGCGAAACTGAATGGGTCTCTTGTGTTTTTGATTTGCAACTGTACCATAAATTTAACAAAGGACACTAACTGCATAAAGTTGAGTCTATTGCTACAGAGTAGGCTGACTGATGTCAAATGGCAGACAGATCTGGTACAGAAGTCACGGTGATAAATCCATGTAGACCTCAAGGATCTAATTCTAATATTATTTGAAAAAAAAAATTCTTTAGTGTTTTAAAAAACCAATTTTGGTAGTACCTTTTACAGAGATCACAGGTGAGGCTTGTTGTGACATTTTGTCTTTCACAGGCTTCAGCTTTCATGCTTAAAAACACCCAGAAAAGTACATGTATTCTGAAAATTGCATTCCCAAGATTTTGTGAGAAAAAAATGGTGAAAAAAAACTGTTATCAACAGGAACTCGGTAATACTGACCCATTGCTGTTTTATAGTAGCCCTGACCTGAGATCCACCATTACCAACATACAAGCCAAAATGTCATATTTGCTGAGTTTGCATTAAAAAAAAAAAAGCTTAAATTCTACCAAACAATACATGTGTATCCCTGTCAGAAAATGCTTAATTATTGCATCATCATCATCTTCACAAACTTGGTGGAGGTCCACTTGGGGAACACCTACATATATATGTAAAAGCAAAGCATTCCATATAACAGTTTTCAATTTATTGCAATACATGCACCGTATTCCTTATTGTTCCTCATGCAGTAATGGCACTGCCAACACAGTTACTAAAGTTTGTTAGCCCACACACGTGTCAAAACTTAATATATCCTCATAATTTGTGCAAACTTTCATCATCTTTAGTTTGAAATTCTGATAAAATCTCCAACTTCTGGAGAATTTTACAAGAACCTTAACACATGAATTCATATAAAAACATGAAAAAACCGCAGTGCATCCTGGTGGGCCAAATGTGAACTATACGACCCCAGGTGACCCTGTACACAATATGAAAGCAATTCGGCGACTAGTTGTTAAGAAGAAGAAATTTTTATTAAAAAAAAAAAACTTTAAAACTTCATGAAATAAAAATTATTGCATGATTATCTTCGCAAAGTAATTAGCAGTCCACTTAGGGAACCTTTTGTGGTAAAAATCAAAGCATTTTGTGAAACTTTATAACATTGCAATACACATGTGTGCACTCTATTGCGTTATACATGTACAGTACCAGCACTTCCTGACGTCATTCCAAAGTTTGATATCCTTTAATCTAAAAAGTTAACATATCATTTTACCAAACTTTTATCATTTTGAAATTATATTCTGATACAATTTCAAACAACTGTTCAAACATTCTGGAGTAGTCAAAATAATTATAACACAAGAATTCATGAAACCCCCCCCCAAAAAAAAAAACTGCAGTACCACCTGGTGGCTAAAATGTCAACTTCTTAACCTCAGGTGCCCGTATATATGCAATATCAAAGCAATTGGGGAGTGGCTCCTGAGAGGAAAAAAAAATTCCCTGCCCCCCCCCCCCCACCCCTCCAAAAAACCGATTTACAAATAGAAAGAGATATTCTATCATTATCTCCTTTGCAAACTAAATACAGGCCTAGCCGGGGAACATCTGTAAGGAAAAGGAAAACAATCCATGCAACTGATTTTAAGAAGTCTTGTGTAACGGACAAATGGAAGGACTGACAGATTTATGATGGCCGCAAACTGATTTTATAAGCTCTGCTGCTTACTAGTCAGCAGAACGAACAATGTAAAGCAAATCCGTTGTTCTTTTTTTAAAACCAAAAGGACGAATAATTCTATGCTTTCAAATAAGTGACGACAATAAGGGTAGCATATAAAATAAACAGTCTCACTTTTATTGTTATCTGATTATACCATCTAAAATTGTGACGCAATCTTCAATTTAGAATTTTAGAATATATGTATTCCACCTGCCGCGGTGAGCTCTTGAAGTTAAAATTGTGAAGTTCGGCCATATGAGTAAATATCTGCACACTTATCTCCTTAAATATGGAGAAGGCTTCGGCCCCATGTGTTCGCATTGCCAGGGGAGGCAGGACTCCTCAGCCCTTGTTGCAGCTGGGGCAGGACTTGCTAAAGCATGCAAAAACCACTCGCATAATGTTTGGCATATACATTGCTTGTGGACTGACTGCCATATTCATGATGAATGTGATTACCTATGTAGCCAGCAGAACTGGTAGAAATGCTTATTTCCTAGCCGCAGATATGTGGCCTTCGAGGGGGCAGCAGGGTATAGGCGCAATGAGTTGAAGGGCGGACCGACTTGAGGGCCCCCGACTGTCGGCCCCCTCGTACCCCCTCGTTCGAGGGGGCCAACTGTCGGGGGCCCTCCAGTCGCTTCGCCCTCCAACTCACTGCGCCTATACCCTGATGCCCCCTCGAAGGCCACGTGTCTGCAGCTACTTACTTCCATGTCTACTCCGTGGACGTAACTTACCACTGCTATCAGTAAAGGCATGACAACTTCTGGTCACCGTGTGTCAAAGATCGAAGAAATGCAGCTTGTCCACAAGCACTGAGACGTGCTGGAATGTACCAGTACTGGTACGAACCATCCGGATCTTGCGGTGCACATAACGAAATGACTGCTTTGCTACCACCCGTTGGCTCCTGCCTCCTATTGAGCCTGCAGCCTCTGTGCCCGTTGCAGTGTGCTAAATATCCTCTGTGGTCTTGTATAATCAGCACATTCTGACACTGAACTCAGCCGCGGAATGCAGCTGAAAATCCCAAAATCACTTTCAGACAAACAAAATTGATGGCAAATACTCTCAAAGTTGCACAATTTTAACATTAATGAGAAGACCGTGGCAGTCATATGCTCAGTTGACTATAGATGCGCACACTGATTTAAACCTGTGGCCTTCATAATTAGATGAAAGTCACCTTTTTACAGACCACCATGTATGTATGTATGTATGTTTGTATGTATGTATGTAAGTATGTATGTATGTATGTATGTATGTATGTGAAAAAAATGAAGACTACAGACCTGCGAATGAAAACTTGGGTGTACAGGAATGATACACCAAAAGGGCCTGTTTGACAGGGCATATTGGTGACTTTGGTGTCATATAGTCAAGGTCACATGACACTCTAGTAACTTGCACGGTTCTCTTGATATCAAGAGAATTATTTCAGCTGCAACTTTAACATTGCACATCGTGATCGTTTTGTATAAGGGCTAAAGTAAGATGTACATGGCTGAACCTATAAACCCAATTCCTGCGATCTTATCACTGGACAACATCGTGTTTTGAGTTGTGACTTGAGGACTACTGAGCCATTGTTTTTGAGTGGTCACTTAAGAACTACTTATATATATACATATATATATATATATATATATATATATATATATATATATATATATATATATATATATATATATATATATAATATATATAGGCCTATATATAATATATATATAATATATATATATAATATATATATATATATATATATATATATGCATACACACACATACATACGTACATACATACATACATACATACATACATACATAATGAAAGTGACAGGATCCATCCTTACCACGATACGTCAGCATGTAATTTTTACCTTTCATGGTCCATCAATGTCAAAATTAACAACAGCAAAAGACTCTTAACTCTTCCGTATTTGTGTTCCACAGTAACCATAGGTCTAAATTCCATCATTAATAAGGTACGAGCAAACATGTCAAAACCACAAAATGGTCATATTTGGCTTTTTTACCTTGTAGAGACATCCGCAAATTTATGAGGTAAAGTGATGCAACATCATGGACCAAAACAACATGGAAGGCCAACAAGAAGTGTGACCCCTCCCATCCCCTCCCCACGATGCCAGTAAAATTTTAAAAAAAATGTAATCACTAATATGGTGACTTATTGGTGCCAACTTAATGTCATTTTTATCTTGGAATTTCGAGAAAGTAACTTGTAATTACGAGACAGTAACTGGCAATTACGAGACAGTTATCTTGTAATTACGAGATAATTATCTCGTAATTAACAGTTACTATCTCGTACTTATGAGAAAGTAACTTGTAATTACGAGACAGTAACTGGCAATTACGAGACAGTTATCTTGTAATTACGAGATAATTATCTCGTAATTAACAGTTACTATCTCGTACTTATGAGAAAGTAACTTGTAATTACGAGATAGAAAATTACATTAGGTTGGCACCAATGAGCCGCCATACACTGCCACACATGCGCCCCCTAATGCTAAATTGTTCGGTACTCTCTTGTGTTAGAGGTGAATGTTGATATTTTCCTTAAACTTGTTTCTAACCTTGATATCTATTAATTTATGAATTATCAGTCATTTATCACATATTTTCTGACAATACACGTTAATTTTGATATATATTTAGGCAAGTTTACATGCCTCGAGTTATCGTTCTTTGTTGCCGGAAGTGAATATTTTTGTGGTTTTCCTACCTCTCACACTGGAGAGTTACCGGACAGTTTGGCACTAGGGGGCCCATGTGTGGCATCCTGACTACTTGAACAAACTCGGAAGAGACCCACCCTAGATACATCACTTCCAAGTCTGAAGTGAATCTGGCTGACAGTTTTAGAGAAGTAGTCTGAATTTTAGATTTGCAGAGATGGGAATGACTTAGAGAAACAAACTCTTGAGAATGACCTGTGGTCTGAAGGACCAGCAGGGTCCAGGCACACAGCCCCCGGAAGCTGTGGATTTCACAAATTACCTGGCCCCAAAAACTGCATTTTCCTGCAGACAAAGTATCCAACAAGGAGAATGAAAGGTGATAAATCTGTGGACTAGTACAAATTGGCACTGTCACAGATATGACTGACCTGTCAACTTATTTACTTTTGGTCATTCGTATCACTGATACCCAACATAGAAAATCACATTACATTTTAAAAGTACTTCTAATTATATCCTTAACACTATCCACCAATCAAAAGTTATTGCTAAAGCTCAGTACCTGTTTATTTATTGCATAATAGAAAATCGTAGACAGTACAGTAATTAAATTGGGTTCTACATATCATCCAAGGTGAGATGTTTTAAAATTATTTCTGATGATTAGTCATCAGTTTTTAAAAACTTATTCAATTTCCAGACTGCAGTATGGTTCAAAATGACTATATATATATATATATATATATATATATATATATATATATATATATATATATATATATATATATATATATATATATATATATATATATATATATATATATATATATATATATATTTATATCTGTGTGTGTGTATTTGAAGATAAGTCATTTATGCATTTATGTGTGTTAATAACTGATCGAGGCATCCGTGAAAATTCTGCAGACAGTAGTTATGATAAACGTGATTGACATGACTCATTGATCATCGCAATTCATGCTCCTACTATAACACCACCAATAACACGTCGCCAATGTGAGTTGAGACTAAATGGTGATTATGGTCCACAGAAAGTATCAGTTCTATGTTAAGGGTCAGTCCTATGTAGAAGCATGTGGGTCTGCTAGTGATTACATTCTGACAATTCAACAATTACTGTTTTGCTATTTACAAATCACCACACCACCATAATGTTCATCCTTCTTTGTGGGGTTGAATACAATTAATTTTTGGCAATTTTTGGCTTTTTGGCCTCAGATCTCCAAGTATTCTGAAGCTGTGTAGCAAGCTCTACAGGCTTCACGATGCTGATGCTGTATCTTTACTTGCTGTTCTGCTGATGCAACACTTCTCTTAGCTGTCGATTTGCTTTATGGCCTGTCTGATGCAACACTTCTCTTAGCTGTCGATTTGCTTTATGGCCTGTCTGATGCAGCACTTCTCTTAGCTGTCGATTTGCTTGATGGCCTGTCTGATGTAACACTTCTCTCAGCTGTCTGTTTGCTTTATGGCCTGTCTGATGCAACACTTTTCTTAGCTGTCGATTTGCTTTATGGTCTGTCTGATGTAACACTTCTCTCAGCTGTCTGTTTGCTTTATGGCCTGTCTGATGCAACACTTCTCTTAGCTGTCGATTTGCTTTATGGTCTGTCTGATGCAACACTTCTCTGAGCTGTCTGTTTGCTTTATGGCCTGTCTGATGCAACACTTCTCTTAGCTGTCGATTTGCTTAATGGCCTGTCTTTTGGATGATCAGGAGGTTGGCTGGTTGATACAACACCTCCATGTCAGCACCAGTACTTGAGCAACAGAGAGTCTTTCTATAAGCAATTCGTTGTTCCCCAAGTTCCAGATATCTTTCAACAAAAGGCCAAAGGAAATGACCATTGTACAGATTCAAAGTTATCAAAACAGTTACATTGGACTTTTCACACCCCCCCCCACCAAATCTGAATCAAATTTGACCAGTACACAATTTTTTGCGGACCCAAATTATATCTGCCCAACATAACCAAAAGGAGAAACTTAAACAGCCGTATATAGTAAGACAGCCAAAGCTTCAGGCAGCAAGAAGAGACGCAACGAGTAGTTTCATGAATACCTCACATGCTGGCTTAAAATCTTTCATATAGTGGGGTTGGTCTGGATCTTCCAAATTTTGCATATGAATACCCCATGAATGGCTTTGGAAAGGGTTGTATTGGAATGAACAACCAAATTCTGGCCAAAGGCACTGATCTGAGGTGTAGACATGCATGATGTATTTCTCTTCTGTGGGTAAATGAGTTCGTGGGGGTATTATGTTGTACACATTTTTTTTTCATATATTGAAGTGTTTTTAAACATACCTTGAGAAACCAAAGTATGAATGAGTGAATTTTGTCTTTAATACATGGAGAGGAAGTTTGTGATGGTTCACCTGTATGAATTCCAAACCAAACCTCCAAATGGGATTTTGATTAAACGCACTCTGAAGTTCACTAACGTGACTCAGTATGTAATTCAGCACACAAGACACATTGATTTTGGCATTTTCCAATTTTTAAAAATCCTGTGACAACTCTTTGATAAATTACGACGCTTTGACACCTAGTCAACCATATGGTATGAAAGACAAGAATGCTTCAATGCAGGGTACATTGGCATGAAGTTGTATTGCATACTTTAAGGTCTTACTATTCTGAAAATTGGTTTTGACTTGGTTCAGTAAATTTTCTCCAAAGGTTACGGATTTAACATAGTGATGCCTGATTGTGAGCACTGTCAAGCACTGGTAACTAATCTATACAGTTAGAATGGGCACATAAACATAAGACCCCGCGTAAGACAAGTCCATGTAGATGAGTTTCGCATGCATTTCAAAATCATCATTCTGTGTAAAATGTTTAAATTGCGAGGCAGCTACCCAAATGTATGTGTTGCCCCTCGGAGCAAGTGTCCAGATTCTTGCCTTCACACAGGAGGTAAAGCAGCAGGTAACAACTAGAAAAGAAGAAACCGACCATTGACACTTTTCAAGATATTTAAGATTTCCAATGATCCTAATTTGCATAATTTTCAAAACTGTCGCCCCTTTTTAGAAAAAGACCACACTTTGCGTATGGAGACATAAATCATGCCAAATTTGGAGTTTCTAAGTATAGTAGTCTTCAAATAAAATGTCGGACATGGAACTTTTAAAATTTTAATTGCAACTAATTTTCATAATGTTAAAAACCTTGACTATTCAATATCATGGTGCGCACTGCAGCAGTGTCTGAGAAACCATCCGGACAAAACGTGGCTACAGAGAAGAAAGCGAGAGATAAAGAAATCACTGAAACACAAAATGTCTGGGTTGGCACCCGAACATAATAATGGGCAGTGGAGATATATCCGGCAGCCGGCAACAAACTACTGCCCTCTTTTATCCAGCAATCGGACAAATACCGCTTCCATCAAGGCGTAGTTCTTCGCCCGCATGTGACTGGCAATCATTGGCAAAAAAAACCCCGGACATATAACTTTGTACTTATTGTTCCGCGAGCCATGGAAATGGCGGTGACAGACATATAATGCGGTAGGTCCAGTAGTCTGCCAAACAACCACGACAAGTTCAAGTCGACAGTCCACAGACAATTCAATGCCACTTCGAAGCAATGGCGGCGTCAATGCACCTTGTCGTCTACTCCCAGTTTTTATCCATAAAAGACAAATAAACTTCCACCAAGAAAAACACAGTGCTATTACACTGTTCGTTACTGTACTCCCGCAGCATTTAGAACGTTTAACTTCAATATTCTACAAACACTACTACTACTACTACTACTACTACTACTACTACTACTACTACTACTACTACTACTACTACTACTACTACTACTACTACTACTACTACTACTACTGGATGGATGGATGGAATAGATAGATTAAAAAAGAGGAGAAAAAAATCTTGAAACGATGTGACATAATTGTGGTGCTACTATGCCTGTTCCTGATTGATTAAGCTTTTATAATAATCATGACGTCATGGCCGACATAAGGCCAACCAAAGTCGGCATGTGGCTGCCGGCTCCTTAACCACTTCGATTAAAATACTTTCACAGTGAAGTCAACAACTTGTGCATTGATGATGATGATGAAGATGACGACGACGACGACGACGACGATGATGATGATGATGATGATGATGATGATGATGATGATGATGATGATGATGATGATGATGATGATGATGATGGACACAGGCTCCTGATTTTCGTTGTGGATAGAAACTTGATTCACTCTTGGGTCGCCACTTTTCTTGAGCGCGGGATGTGGATTTCCGCGCATGTCACTTCTGCAGTTCATATTCAAATGTTCTCCATTAACGAGAAAAATAAATAAACACGTCGCAGCAGACGATATTAGGCATTGTCAGGGTAAAGTTTGAAATGTTAAAATATACTAGTTCATATTTCAAGTCAAGCCAGGTTGTATGTGAAAGTTCTACCATGGAGGTATAAACTAGAGTTTATTCCTCCATGGTTCTGTATAGGCGGTCGAGTAATGTTATTTATTGAAATGCTCAAGTGACTCACTTTGAAAACTGTGACTTAGGTCTAGACATTTGGGGTTAATAATGTACCCTTGACCATGTATCACGCAACTCCATGCTTTGAAGCATATAAATGGAAGCAATTGGAGCATACAACATCATCCGTGTTACCAGTATTGCATCAAACCCCTTGAATTTTTGTAAGGAATGTTTTATTGGAAATCAGGTCTCCATAAATCATCACCGTATGCGACAGTTTATCAGGTCAAGATCGTCGATATGGCAGAGCGTGCAATGCATAAGACAGGCGCTACAATCAGCGATTATAACACCTGTTTTAAAATAGTGGTCTTGACACAAATTGCAATAGCATTATTTGCATAATCGGCTCTTTTCTTTGATGAGTGAACAGTTACCCTCATTTGTCTTGACATGCTTGACGCGCCAAATGAGATGTGGGGCGAAAAACATCCGAGATACAACAGCACAATACATCTATTCACACATTTTCCCATACTTCACATACGATTCTTTGCTCCAACGGAATAAAAATGTAAACATGCTTGTACCTGCCAGTTAGTGTAAATAGCATTGGGTGCACTCATTATGTTGCTTTCGCCTTTACATGGGTAATGTGTGTCGTTCCACAGAGATATAAAGCTGGTATATTTATTGTTACAGAATAAATGTGTGGCGACCCCACATGACCTGCCAGATGCTCTGAGATCTAGAAACGCCCATATACCTGTTTCAGAAGACGATTTTGATCCCACGAAATACAGCAATAAAGCCAGGTGAACAGGCCATCTTTATGCCCCGTCCTGGATTCAATGATTAAGATATTGGGTCAAGAACTTTGCTTGACATGGGTTGGGCGCTGCCACTCGCTTTAAGGAAAGCTGTTGACCAGGACCTGTACCCTGTGGTACACCACATTTAATAAGTTTCATGCCAAATGTCTGCTATTAATACGAGACAGTTGACGAAGAATATGAAGCAGACGACATTTGACATTATCTGAGCGCTGCTGTTATTGCAGTGTTCACCATCAGACGCTGTAAAGTTCAACGAACATTGGCTTAAATAGGCTAAAATCGAATGCTTGCTTGCAAGTTGTTCTTTTTCTTATAATTTTTAAAAATAAATGTGTATGTGTCTGGGAGTGTAGGGGCACACAACATAAAATGCCATTCAGAAAAATGACTTCAAATTTGAAGAACATTCCATAAATATTTTATTCCTTGTGACGAAAGTTTATCTGCCATACTCAAGTGATAGACATAGTCTGCTAAGCAGGGGATACATCCTGCCGGTCTCGAGTCACATTTTAGAAGCACCCATGGTCTCTTAAACAGGATGGATGCACTTTGGCTAAAGCCTTTTGACCTTAAAAGGCACTCTACATTCATTGGCTGGAGTAATATGTTATCTGAGATTAATTAACCTGATTATATGTCAATTTACTCCAATGAATAAGCTGTGTTCTTGCTTTTGTAGACTCTTGAAACGGCCATGTAGTTATCAATAGTGCAAAGTGAGTCTGTTTTAGCAAACAACTGATGAATTCGGATTACAGTAAAAGTAGATCGACAGGAACAGCCATGGGGCGTGCTATTCTGCACAGCACGACCTTGGATCAGAGTACAGCCTTTTCTCGCGCAAAATGTTTGAGTAATTATTAAAAAAAAAAATGTTTCAAGGGCTACTGTATTGATCTGTCTAACAACAAATGCATCAATGTGAATGATTCCTCCGACACCTTTTTGGGTTGCTGATGCGCCGAAGAGACTTGGGCATGGCTCTGGGCTGCATTACACGCTGGTCTAATACAAAAATAAAGTGGTGCCGTCCACTTATGTTTTACTCCATTGTGGTTGGCCATCAAAAACGTAAATGCGGCTTTCACCGTGTATTGAAAAAAATGCAGCTCACCAAGTGCGATATCACAGCATCCGCACGTTTTCATGCTTTAGAAACACCAATGAAAGTAAAACATTTTAAGTAAAAAAAAAAAGTAATCATAATAAAAATAAATAAATTGACCTCCTCCAATGTGCACTGCGTGTTTTCCATAAATACCGATCGATGATATTAGATTGTTTAATGAATGCATGCAAAAATACCTAAATAGCTGTTTGAAAAGCCAATGGCAGTCACCACGCACGGTGTGGCGTCAATCCTAGCGTGACTTGACAGAATGCTGCAGGGCAGTGTTAACCCAAGCATGGGGAGCCAAATACTTCCTGTGACACAAGGGAACCATAATCAGGCACGAGTTGGAAGTTCTTTACTGGTTGATGACAGATCAAGTCAAACGTACACCTTTTACCCTGTACTCCGGATCATTTAATTTCATGCAGACTTTGTTGACTACCTCAGTGCCACCAGACATGGATGGTCGGAAGGAGGTCCCGAAACAAAGGATTCTGCAGCAACACAGCTAAAGCATTCCAAGGCAAATGACAACCACGTCTTCACGTTCACATGTAAGTCCCAGCTGTTACCATTCAGGTTTTTCGGGTTACTTTGTAAGGCGTTAATTGTGTTCGTCGATTTCTTCGCCGAAGAGAAGGCAAGCTTGTTGGAGCCGGAATAACACGTTCTACTATCTCGACGTGTCTTCCACGGAATCAAGATCTGATTGATTTAATTTTAGGGTAAAGGGGGGGGGGGTTGATAAGCAAGAATCTATGTAAGCTTAATAATGTATGCACATTATTACAGATTGTGTGAAGAGGAACTGGAAAGACACAAAATATCTGAGAAAACAACAAGCATCAGATCCCTTTACAATGTCCTTTCGGTACATGTTTCATGATATATAGTAATATTTTTTGTCCACGCTATACGACTCAGTCCATTTCGGGTGTTAATCAAAATGGTAATGTTGCAAAGAACCACGTGATATACCAGACGTCTTGATGCAGCATTCAAGAATATGTTCAACTAATACACGCATATGCATGTACCAGTTCACTGCTTTGTGCACCAGCACTGGCACCAACATGAAGTATGTAAAAATCAATGACAATACACTCAAGATGTGGCGTCTGCGAGTTGAAAAAAAAAATGGATACGGATATTCTGAATCTTGACAGAGTAATTTAAATCACTCAACATTACGGTCGTGAAAAAAGGTTAGTGGTTTTTGCATTTGTTGCCTGGCAAGTCATACTGCAGCTGCTACGATCGAACGCTGCTGCATCATGACCTCTTGTGGCAGCTGCAGCATGACCTAACAAGCAAAGCAAAACATAAATGACATAAGAATTGAACTCTTTATGCATATTTTGATTTCATCCGTCTTGAATCTACTAAATTAAGTTCAAGAAAAAAATATGATAAAGGACAATATCAACAAGCCAAAAATCAGGAATTGGCAAGAAATGAGTTAATGTACACACACCTGTACATTTTGAAATTTGATGGCGCCTCTCGTCTGACCTGTAGCGGTACAGCTTGGCTGTGTGTGCCGTCGAATAGCTTCTTCATATGAGGTTTTGCAGGGTTGAAAACAAAGACGAGATGCCGCTGTTTCATGAAAAGCAGTCCATTTAATGTAGAGAACGTCAAGAAGCATGAAATAATTATTATAAAAGAGGGGCAATCACGCATTTTAAATAAGGTGCATAAATCTTTAATAGTCACGAGAGGTAATACTTCCTTCTTCGCACGGCAGGCCTTTTAGTCTTCATGCAGTGCGTGACGAGTATACCTGTTGGTTGGGCACCGTTTCGCTCAGTGGGACGTCTCACAGGTATACATGTATAAAATATTTTGCTACAGTCCTGGATTCAAGGACAAAGGTGAAACGAAATTCGAAAAAAAAATGCCACTGTCGATTTTGAGCGCACACGTGATGAAAATTGTCATATTTTAGTAGCCTTTATCAAATAATGTGTTTGGATTTAATTTCCATTGCGATACATTTTGATTGTAGGTCAGGCGTTTATGCAATATTTTGACCTTTTAAACTCTGCCTTCTTTATAATTATAAACAATCAAGAGTTACTTTGGTGGATTTTAAAGAAAATTTGATATGCTTTCTCCATTCACTGTTGAACGTTGATTTTGATGGTAGCTAAATCAAAATATTTGCATTTGAGAAAGGGCTTTAAGAAGTGCCCCGTAAAGGCCACATTAAAATTACAACAACAACGACAACAACAACAAAGACAACAGCAACAATAACAATAAATCATACGTGGAACTAAATAAAATGCCAACATGGGGACAAATAGAATGAAACATGTTTACTTGTCATTAAAAGTCCCAAAATATTAGTTCATATCACACATCATACTCTTGCCCTGTATTTCAAGAAAATTCTTCCTTTCATGACCAGACCGACTTCGTGTTTCTTGTTTGTCAAAATCGCAGGTCAAAAGTTGATACATGCAATTAAAATGCCATTGCTCTGTAGTCGTTCAGGCTTCTTTTCATTTTGGGCCATCACATAAAATCGTAAAACGCACAGAATACAACAAAACACAATACATCAATGACCCCCGTATATATATACATATGTTTTGACGTTGATCGATTTTTACAGATTGGCTCAGATTCAATGACACAGAGATAATAAAACACATTGACCTAAATTTACAATCAAAACCAGAATTAAAACTAAAAGTATAAGCTTTCTTGTTAGGATGGGGTCCAGTGATAGTACTGTGTGCATTGAATACTAATTTTTACAACATAGGCCTACCTATTCTTGTTTTCCTATGCCTATAGAATATATTTAGATTCGTCCTACTCCCCAATCGTTTTTTTCCTAAGAATTGAAATATGTGAAATAAATTAATGCAAAACTGAATTTTGGCAAAATATACAAACAACGAATCTCAAACCAGTATACTGTTTATCTGTCTTAGTAAAATTTACGATACGGAATAACACTGCTGCGGCTTTTAAAATTAGACTGTTTAAATGTTGACGAATCGTAATGAAACTAATAAGTTGTTAACACAGGAACTCTAAAAATGAGACACTTCTTTATGCAGCTTTTCCCACAGTAAGAACAGCTTAGTTAAAATGTGTAATTGGAACAATTTAAAAGCACGTTGTCATGCTTTATTGACGGAGTCCTTTCAATCCTGGAGCAAATTTTCAGAAATGTCAAGCTATTAAGAGTCCGCCACAAAGCCGCATGTCGGTAATTTACTGATAGGGGTAAGAAGGTAACATGTGACAGCAGTAGCGGATTATGCTGGAGACAGGAACAAACCTCTCCACTGTTAAATCTTCCACTAGTGAACGGAGGCATAAAATCTTGAGGCAAAGTACCTGTGTGGAATTTTGCTTTCAAGACCAAAGGTCAGTGACCGAGGGTTAATATGAGGTCATATTTTGACCTCCGGATATTTTAGCCTCATATATCATACGCTAACCTTTCTACCAGTTGACAATAGCTGTGACCTGTACAAAACACAGGTGAGACGTTGCTTCAATTGACTAGCGGCAGTGCGGAGAAAGACATCAGCTGTCCCAAAGAAACGTCCGTGAGGCATGGGTTCTGACGATGATATATTTTGAAAGATTGGCTCACATTCAAAGACAGGAAACGCAGAACTTGTCTGACCCCTCCCACGAGCATGTGTGAGGTGTGTGCTATTTTCTGCTTGAGATACCAAAAATCTACACAGCAGAAAAAAAAAATTACTTTACTTTTCTTTGAGAATGGCCGTAATATATGGGGGTTTAGCAAATACCTTTATATATATATATATATATATATAAAGAATAATTTTAATTATACCACAGGAAATATGCCACATGCACACTTTGACACAGCATAGACTTAAACTCTTGGAATGTAAGAAAAACCAAGATGTGTCATGGGGGTCTTCAATCAAATCCCAAGAAAAAACTGCTGATCTCTCAAATTGTTCGATTAAAGTCATTTTTCCAAATACAAAGGTCTCTATACAGAATATTAATTAAGTGCAATCAACAATACGGACAGTAAGCTTCGAACATATACCCAGTTTAAAACACAAATAAATTATGAGAACTACCTCATTGACATTCATTCTGGCCCTCACGACAAGCTATATGTAAATTAAGAACAAGTTCCCAAAACTTGAGCAGCGAAACAGGGAGATACTGCAGACCAAAAATTCCAGTGCATGACCGTTTATGTTAAAAATGCAAGGTGGTTGAGGTTGAACAGCACTTCGTACTTGAGTGTGAATTATATAACACAGAACGTGAAAAATGACTCACAAAAGCTGAAAGCTTATGTCCCAATTTTAGAAATTTAAATACTGCAAGTAAGTTTATCTTTTAAGTAACTGTCGAGAAAGAAATTGCACGTGCAACTGGTGAATTTTGCTTTCGGGCTTTTGAAAAGAGGAAAAACATAACGTATCCTGGTGCTATCTCATAATTTATGCCTTGTAAATACTGGTAATGACTGCAGATGTTTAAATGTACGTGTATGGACAATGGTGCTACAGTAGAGTTTTTTTTTTTTTAAACTTTAATTTAGCCTTTAAGCACTTGTCTTGCAGAAATACATGTGTGGTGTCTTTGACTGAACTCAGTAGTTATAGCATATTTATTTATTGATTGGTGGTGTAGAACTACTGTTTTTGTTTGCGCCTGCGGGCGCACACTTTGTTTTCGGGTGGACTTATGCCTGAGGCAGCACGCATGCGTTCAAGACTATCATTGGCTGTTTAAGTTTTGCGCCTGCTTACAGAGATGAACTGCTTGCATTTAAAGGCATTATCGCTCAAATCGTGTTCAGCGCCATGTTGGAATCGCTATCACGCACAACATGTAAACATCGGCAGTAACTGGTTTATAATTCCATTTATGTGCAAACTTACTTATCACCAAAAAATCCTGTAAAATAAAAATTCAGTACTACAGTTCAATTGACCGATTAACGCATAAAGAGCCATTCATGCATGTGGTTCACGTTTCCAGCAACTGGTGAAACTGTCATGTGACAACCCGTGTGTGATTGGTTAATAATTTATACGACCCACGTGCAAGACATGTGCAGCTGTTTACAAGCACCAGCATTTGTGGAGTTGTGGAGACCAAAAGTCCGTTTATTGTCCACGTAACAAAGTTAAGTTTTGTCCCTCTTTACACACATGTGCAGCAGCCAAAACAAAACAAAAAAAAAAAAAAAACAAAAAAAAAAAACAAAAAAAAAACAAAAAACTTTTGATTTTGGATGTCAAACATAAAGTATTGAAGGATAAAGATGGGCTAAACGCACAGGTTGGTGATGACCAACTACGATGGATGTTGCGAAGTTTACAAACTAATAACAACAACAACAACAACAAACGATGTTTTCTCGCCCCTGCTTTCGTATTTAAACCACGCCAGCAGAAATAGTTATTATCCCTGATGAACATTTTTTATCAATTGGCCCGTTTTTCGGATAGAGGTTGGTATTTTCATATAGCATACACTTGATCTCTCGTTCTCGGTTGATTTGGAACTGAAACCATGCCATGGTATGGGTGACCTACGTGTACCACCTGCAGACCTACAAGTATCTGCAAAGCTGTAGAAGTAAACTTCTCAATCTTTCACTTTCTTTATTACATTTATTTGGCAGAAGTTAAAAAAGCAACGTTGCACACACACTTCTATTAAAAGAACATTTGTCTATTTTGTGATTTTGTCTTGCTGTTTGTGCCCTAGAGAGCGCAACCTATTGATGTACTTGGTCCCTTGCGGACATTTTGTACAATAAAAATATTACCGCCACTCCAAATCTACTGTACGACTTTCTAAACATTGTTGGAAATGTAAACATACTATTACATATCTCATGGTATCCGAAATGTTGTAAATTTAATCCGCGAGGGAATAATCTGGAAATTAAGCCTGCAGACACGACGAGAACTATGTCATATCTTTTTTTAATCACGTTTCCTGTTCTTAAGTTATGGCTTTGTGCTGCTCCCTCCCGCTTTTTAGCTCTGCTGGTCAAAAGTTGCAGAGCTCATGCGATCACTCATATATCCATCCGTCCGTAAACTTTTATGCATGCGAACGCGTTATAGTCCGCAGTTTTGGAGTTATCCCCATATAACTTTCATGACTTACAAAGTGTGTGAAAATATAGGTCGAGTTCAATATTGGTGGTACCACCTACATCATATTATGTAATATATGGGTCAGCTGTATATCATGCTAATGGCGCCACCTATAATTAGAGGGAAATTATGAGTTGAAAGATATAAAATTCTATATCTTGAAAAACTATAAAACTAGACATGCCAACTTTACAGGATGCATAAATCACGTCCAGTGCTAATATGTTATGTAATATTGGTGACATTAACGTGGGCCTATTTATGTTAGATCCCCAGTCCTGTAAAATTAAAAGAGGTGATTTTGAATATACATTGTGGAAAAAAATCTATACTTGCTGACCTACTTTTTGGGTCACCTTGACCCAATAGTTGTAGAGTTTGACACTTGTACAAGTTTATTGTTTTCCTTCAATCCTTCGAAAAGATATTACCCGATTTGAACAAACAGACCATATATGGAAACCTGGACGCAGGGCTCACATTGTGGATGGAGCAATATTTTGTAAAGGTCATATGGCCACTTGAAATATAGTGGGCACAATGTGAAAATCTTTTCAACGCTCTGCACACAGTGCTTGGTGGCACCAACTGCAGCATTGTTTAATATATGAGTGAAAATGTGAAAATCTTGAGACCACCTATGGCATCTTTAATGGATCTTCGTGAAATTAATGGGATTGTGGAGCATGTTAAAATCTCCGTTGCTTATGATACTATTGTTACAACCTTTGAAGGCAATTGTGTTTTAGAATGCCTTAAAAGATAAAAAAATCCATATCTTGAAAAATAATGGAATTACACGTGCCAAATTTATAGAATATATATATATATATATATATATATATATATATATATATATATATATATATATATATATATATATATATATATATATATATATATATATATATATATATATATATATATATATATATATATATGCGTTAAAATGTAACTTAATATTATAAATATTATATAATATCAATGATATTGACCTACTTTTCTTAGGTCACCAGACCCGTGAAGTTGAAAGAGGTGATTTTGTAACGACAGGGTGCAGCTTGGACATCAATAGCAAGGAGAATTGGGTCCTAAGATCAAAACTGTACATAAAACTGTAACACACCTTTTGCATCGCCATGACCCAATGATTGTGCGACTTTTGACCTATTTTTCAAGGTCATTCATCAATAGAAAAAGGACATTTAATTCCATATATTGATATAGAATAAGGCAAATGATACCAAATGTGCCACAAATGAATATCATGTGGAAGATTTAAATTGCATAATATGGATGACCTCGATTAATTTCTCAAAATCATGGAGGGAATGCTTTTCAGGAAAACATTTTTTGGTGATGGCATTCAGATTATATGTTGGCAGAACATTAGACCTATGGGTCTCTTGTAGTGTTTGAGTAATCGTTATCTTCTGCAACGTGTGAAAACAGACTTTTTACGAGACAGTGTGTGAAAAGTAATGCTTCGTGTCTAGGTCTCAGGCTCCGTATAAGCCAAATATGTCATTTCAGTTTAGAACTAGAAAAGCTGATTTGCTTCAAAGCAAATCTGTGTACCTTCAAAAGTTGTAAATATGGTTAGATGACAATTTCAAAGTTCAAGACTTTGACCTTTAGCGGTCACATGTAAATAACAAAAATATGTAGTGTTGCAAACTTGAAATTTGTGCCTGACATGACTGAAGTTGGATGAAAATTGACTAAGTTATGGTTAGATGAAAATTTCAAATGACCAAATAACCTTGACCTTTGACCTTTAGAGGTCCAAATGACATTGGCATTTGATCTGTGGACGTTACATGTAAATTATAAAAATATGCAGTGTTACAAACATATCAATTGAAGTCAGATTGGTTACCTGTACCTATGACAGTTTTGGAGATATTCAAGATTTAAATTTTCAATTGGCCCTAATTTCCATAATTTTCAAAATCATGACCCCTCTTCATAAAAAGACATGAGTTCATGTCTGGACCTATAATTATGGCAAGTCTGAAGTTTCCAAATGTATTAGTGTCCCAGAAAATTGTCGGACAAAATTGCTAGTAAGAAAGAAAGAAAGAGAGAGAGAGAGAGAGAGAGAGAGAGAAAGAAAGAAAGAAAGAAAGAAAGAAAGAAAGAAAGAAAGAAAGAAAGAAAGAAAGAAAGAAAGAAAGAAAGAATGTCTGTGTTGGCCTACAGACATAATTCTTGTGCTGGAATTTGATGATGTTTTATTGTTGAAGCGCCCGTGTCCTCTCATTTACTCTGCTCCTTTTCCTTGCTGTCTGAGGCAGTGATCTGTTTTCCACATTTTGAATCTCAGAGACAGAGGCAGTAAGAGTGTGCTTCGCATAACGCATGTATACAGGTACGTCCTCAATCAACAATAGTGGAACACTTTATTGCCAGGGAAGTACAATAATTTGTTTCTATTCTGCACTCCCACTTTGAATGCCTTGTAGCAACACCCTCTACCCCTTTCTTTGCTGGTACCACGAGCTGAGACCAGGGAGGTCCAGTCTTGCTTTCAAATTGTTCTTTTGCCTGTTGTGTAATCGACGGAAAAGATGATTTATTGTGTGTAGAGTAAAACTCTCCCTAGCGTGTTTTTATAACGGACTTGTTAATGCACAGTGGTTGTAAAACTGATCTGGGGGAAGAACCCTTTGTTAAATTCCCAGTCTCACTTCGATGATTTCGTCTGATTTTGCTGCACTCATTCCCCCAATGATTGTATTTTTGTTACACCGTGACATGGCGATTCAACTAGAGCCGTGGGCCACTCGAACATTGGCCGCGACTTCCTTTGCTTTTGCTGCTCTTCGTTCATCACAGGATTTTGCCTTTCATGTACGCTCAGCTGACTGGATTTGTTGTAGACATACGTCAAGCAGCAGGGGCCAAGCAGCTGATTTTGGCTCTGCTGTTGCTGTACTCAGTGTTGAAATGATTGTGCATTTGCCAGGCAGCTAATTCGCCAGCAGATCTCGATTTTCCTGTCACTATGCTTACTTATTATCATCATCATCATCATCATCATCATCATCATCATCATCATCATCATCATCATCATCATCATCATCATCATCATCATCATCACCACCACCACCATCATCATCGTCGTCGTCGTCTTTATTAACCATATGATTGTGCTGTTCTAGCGTTTGCTAACCAGCTGATTTTAAATTTGGATGCACTCAGTGAGCAAGCGATAATGCGTTCCCAGCAGTCACTGGACAGGTAATTTTACTACTTGCTTTAGTCACCAGCGAATCAAATTTGTCTTTGTAACAGTCGGCGACCAACTGCGCAAATTTATTTTTGTTGCACTCATTGACTATGAAATATCATATTTGCTGAACATGTATTCGGCCACCAGAAACGATTATGCTTCAAAACTTGAAGACCCGCAGAACAACCACTTTTGAGTTGGCTGCTCTCAACGACCGTGCGATTTTGTTTTGACAATTTTTCCTTTGTTATACTAAGTGACCCACTGAAATTACTTTTGTTGCCTGCAGTTATCTTCTTTCCTTTGCCAACTTTGCCAAAATCTACAGAACAGTTTTCTACCTTAAGATACCACACCTACCGGTGATAACCCCCCCCCCCCCCCAAAAAAAACTCAGCACATTATGTGTTAAGAGGTCGACACGCGTGATAGCCGATCAAACGATCGTTCTTGGTTTTATACCTCGATATTTATCATTTCCGCAGTAAAGTGCAAATGGACAAGCTCTCTCCAGATTTTACACGGAGCGAGCTGAGCTGCATTTAATTAATTTTTTTTTCTCCAAATAAAAACAAAGTAAAAATGGTAATGTGAGTCAAACGACGCTGCATGTTGGCGTTTGTGAGCAGATAATTGTTTAAATGAAACAAGATAACACAAATTTCACGTTCTATGTGTTTATGTCTATAGATATCAACTAAGAAAGACTGGCGGTGATGAACATAGTTATCTCGTTGCACTCGTAGTATGTAGTACTCCAGCAAAAACGTGTTTAAAATGAACAACTTTGGTTGATTATGACCTTGCACACAAAAATTTCTTTCTTTTCGAAAGTGACAGAACGAATGTCAGAAACTGAAACAACTTATACATGAGAATAAATAAATAAATAAATAAATAAATAAATAAATAAATACATACATACATACATACATACATACATACATACATATATACATACATACATACATACATTCAAACATGCATACAAATATGGCTAGATCGATCAATAGATAGATAGATAGACTACAGACAGACAGATATATAGATAAATGGAAAGAAAGAAAGAAAGAAAGAAAGAAAGAAAGAAAGAATCATCTTTGGCAAATATGATGTACAGACCATTCCTCGTCACCGAAGAAATTTTGGCTCATATTTCAGACACGATTTGAGTGCACTCGCACGGCTGCCAAATGAGAGCGCCACAGTCTGTAATCATTGTACCTCAATCTCATCTACCTACATGTTTCCGTGGTGTCAGACGTATCTGAAATCCTTATTTTAATATCCAGCTAGCGAAACGACCTTTCTGTGGTCTGTGATCCAATAGACATTCATGGCTTTGCTACCATCTATTTGAGTTATGCTTTAATATGTAACGGCGTGTTTTCATAAGATAGCTTTCATGTTAAAATGCCGCACATTTTTCCAATAGCTTTTTAAGTCCCCAAATAAAACAGCTCACATTGGCACGTCTAATGGTACAAAAAAAGGAAAGGTAGTTTGTGTTTATGTATCCCTTCTGTAAAACATCATTTGGCAAACAAATAATTGCAGTAACATATGAAAACTTACTGCATAGATTAACAAGTTTTCATGAATTTTCCACCAAAAATCATGTTAATATGCGAGATGAAAGAACGTGCAGAGTACGACTGAGGTTCAGCCTGCACGACAACGGTAATCACGTTACGTCTTTTGGCAACATGTAATCGTTGTTATATCTCGTTCCAATTCATATTCAGGACAGTGACACAGCGCCGGCTGATAATATCTGGTTTGTATCAAGCTTCTTTTGAATCTGTGTTTGAAAAAAAAAAAAAAAAAAGGGGGGGGGGGGGCAAAGAAAACGAAAAGAAAAATAACCCGAAGTTCAGGACATTGCTCTAGGTGCTAAGGCATTGATCTTGTATGAGAACGTTGAAAAAGAACATGGAACTATTATGAGCCCTATATTACAGAGTCCCCATTGGAAACTCCGCACAGGTATCAGATCGCTATCAGATAATTAGTTCTTTTGAAGGTCAAAGTGAAATCTGTATGGAAAACGGCTTAATGAAGCAAGATAGATTGATATCAGAGGAGAAAAAGTATTACTTATTGGAGGGATTTGTGGTTATAGTAAAGGTATAAACAGTGCATTGATTTATTCACTTTCTCGCCGAAAAAGTCCATAGAGACGTCAAGTTTGACTGTTATCTGCTTTTTCATTTAAATAGTAGGCATACTTTGTATATGATTCATTACACGACACCTCCCCTACCCAATACGCTTTTCATACATAAGTGTACAGTTCTTGAACCTTAAAAGCATGTTCCGTGGGTCGTAAATGGTAATCAGGCTCTCGACTGACAATTTAGATCCAGCTGAACTCGGTGTTATCCCAAATATGCCTCAGATTTAGTTGTGCGGATGCTCGAGACACAATGTTTTGTTGAATTCGATTTGAAAACTGGTTATGAAAAGGCTCTAAAAGAAGGCGTTAATATTCGTGGAAGGCCGCATTAATCGATGTTCTCCGGACGTTTGACATGCAGGCATGGGCATTTTGTAGGGCCAACAAACATTCAACCAAATGCCTCATCCGGTCTACGGAGTCGATGTTTTTTTGCTGTACGTAGTTCGCAAAACATCATCCTGGTCGGAATACGACAGTCAGTAGCTTTCCTTGCCGCGGGATGCGCCCGACCCGGGCCAATGAAAGCTATTGACTTAGGCCGTGCCATCATGAATGGTCTCACATACAAATCTCAGCAAAATTGTTTTCTAGTAACGAGAAATTTAAGGCAGACGACAATTTACATTTTTAGACGATTTTAGCGGGAAAGGGTTATTAAAGTCTGGATGTGTATCATGTGCGTGATAAAGTGCATCAAGGTGCCAGTGGTAAGAAAAACTATCAATTATTAGCAAAAAATATCCCGGTTTTCTTGTTGCAGACTTTGCTGTTCAAAATGTGAACTTTTCAAACTGAATACGAAAGGCGCAGCCGGCGACTCCAAAAACTACAAGACACGTTGCGGTAAATGAGTTTAATAAAATGATATTGAGAAAAAGAAAACAACAAGCTTCGTTTGTGGTACATTTCTATATTAATTTCCCAATGGATATATAAAATGTATATATAACTAGTCCATTATGTTAGTTACGCTGTTTTCTCATATGTATGCGTCAGTATGGTTTTGTGGCCAGTTTGGCTGTAAAGAGTTCGTTTTGTTTCAATCTTTTTCAGATAGAGGGCGTCGTGTGTGCGGTAGTTACCCGGAAGATGTTGTACAAACTTGTGCTGATGGTGAGCGCTTGCTCGTTGTTGGTGTTCACGTGGCTTTTCTCAATAACCGTGCACATCCAAAGAGAAATGATAGGCTCGGCGGACGTCCGAAGACAGGGTAATGTTATCTCAATAAAGAAATTACCAGACATGAAAGAGAAATCCACAGATGTGCCTTATGTGAAAGAGAAAGGCAAGGATTTGCTGGATGCGAACAGGAGAGCTACCTTAATCAAACATTCAAAATCGGAGTTGCACCGCTTCATCCAAACTTTACACAATTGGCCAAAGGATAAACCAAAGGCTGCGGTGTATTTATTAATCCAACCACATGAGTCAAGATTTAAACAACTAAAAAACATTATTCGACAACTAGACCAATATTACAACAAGGAATTTAAATATCCAGTCGTACTCTTCCACGAAAAAGACTTCAATCAAACACTGCAGCAGGTTCTGCGAAATTCTTCGCTTTCAGACTTGTATTTTCAGATGGTTGAATTTTCAATTCCGTCGTTCTTAAAAGAGGAGATACCAGAGTGGACTTGCACAAGTCAACATAAAATAGGCTATCGACACATGTGCCGTTTTCATTCCAAATTAGTTTTCGAGCAGCCAGTCATGAAGCATTTGGAATATTATTGGAGACTCGATGATGACTCAAAGTTACTTCGACCAATCAAGTTCGATCTTTTCGAATTTATGAAAAACAAAGGCATTCTATACGCTTATAGGCATCTTTCGTATGACGCTTGCGTAGAAGGATTGTGGGATGCTGCTGACAAGTATGTCAAAACAAAGTCACTTCAACCAACTTTTTTTTATCAATGGCCTTTTCCACAAATTTATTACAATAATTTTGAAATAAGTCATTTATCTATCTGGATGTCGCACAACTATACCAATTTCATCAACTATATTGACCAGCTGGGGGGTATTTTCTATCACAGATGGGGTGATGCACCACTAAAGACAATAGGATTGTCTTTCTTTGTACCAAAAGAGAGAACTCATCACTTCAAATCTATAGGTTATTCGCATCTGTCCTTCACAAGCTCCTGAGTATGACGAGTGCGTTGATGAGCCTTTAACAGCGATTGACTGGTCAACCAGAGATACCCATAATTCAAAATCTGCAATAGTAGCAGGGTTGAACCAATGTAAAACAGGGTGGAAGCACTATTTAGAGGTTCTTTCTGCATAATGTACACATACCGGTGTTATATAATGTGTTCTCGCCAGGCGTCAAATGTCTGAAGACCTGTGGCAACATTTGGTTTGTATTTACTGTACAATGTCTGCATGCAAAACTAATACTTGGTCAATATCTTGGTTTGAACACAGGCATTTTAGACTTTTTTCTGGACGATTTGGGGGTATAAGTATTAATGTAAATACTCCAGGAATGCAGACAGCCGCAAAATTGAGGTACTGATCGAGCGAAACCTGCGAAGTGGTCTCTTTACATTTAAATACTCCTGCTCCCCACTCCCCCATCCAAAAGAAAAAAATCATGAAAGCGCATATCATATGCACTGTAAAAATACAAGTATGCTACTGGCGCCTGTGCTGCTGATAACTTGCCTGAGTATAACTTTAATTATTTACAAGCATATTGCAGTAAGACACGGATAACTTACAGGGGAACAATGTCTTTCTGTCAGTGCACAGCTGCAAATCCTTCAATCATCTTGTACTTTTCCAGCCAAGACCGGTGTTCGGATGTAAATTGACGTTTGTTTTACTTCTTTGACTTAAATTCTCCTTCAATACAAAACGCTTCGAATGAGAATTGCAGATGAGTCTTAGCAGAATAATGTGCACCAGGGCAGCAGCTTTAGTTGGCAGCAACGCGCACGACTTGACCAAGAAAAGCTAGTCACTCAGTCTAAATGTATAGCAGGTTAGAGCTCGAAGTGTAAAAAAAAGTGGAAGGAATATGAGACAGGTGTTGATTTGGATGGTGCTCTCAATTTTGTATTGTTTCTTATATTTTTCTGATGCATTGTGATGAATTTTATTGTAATTAAGCTACTTTTTGTACAGCAGGCTGTACTTGCAAACGTCACGTTGATAATTTATTGCTGATACGACCCCTTTACATTGGGGGCCAACACGGGCAGGATATGACCCGCGATATACAGTGAATCTACATGTTTTGAGATAGCTCGTCATCTTATTAAGAGGAAAGCTTGTTGCATCAACATCAGTTGCTCGAACTTAGAGAAAAATAAATTTGGTGTCATCTGTTTACAATTTTCAATAAATATATATTGTTGTAAATGTGTTCTGAAATTAAAAGAATAA
The DNA here is from genome assembly GCA_964020975.1 of Hermodice carunculata. Lineage (NCBI taxonomy): Eukaryota > Metazoa > Annelida > Polychaeta > Eunicida > Amphinomidae > Hermodice > Hermodice carunculata. The sequence goes on along the minus strand of OZ026622.1, from coordinate 29,444,137 downwards.
AATAAGAAACGAAAAAGCACCGATACGGAGACGAACTGGCAAGTTAGATTACTCAGTAGTTTTCACAAATGCATATATAAAACTTTGACCATCGGTTAAGATATGGCCTTATCTCCTGTTATAGAATTCGAAGTCACAGCATAAAAACAGCTTTATATATTGTTACAGCATTCTAGGTCACTGCGCGCACACACGCAGAGAGTGAACACCACCAGTATATGCTATATGCACCCTCTCAGGACAAATTGACACATTCATGCACAATATAATGATACTATGATGAAATTTACTCATGTTGAAAATTTTTAAGTGTAAACTCCATACAAAATATATGATTGCGATTTTATCATCAAAAGGTCGGTGTATCAGGGTATATTTTGATTCCGCCCACATGAAAGATGGCAACAGGGACGACTCGACATAGACAAGTATCACATATAGTCAGTGTGGGCTCACCACTGCACACATATTAATTTACCCACATAGAAGATCACATAGAAAAAAATTGAGGTTCCTTCGAAGGCAATAGCTGTGGGATGCCAGTGTAACATCAATTTTGTGGTTATTTTAATCCATTTCGTGGACGAAATCCGTCAACTCTAACAATTTCGTCCACAGAATCCACAAGTTAATCAATTTTGTACACGATATCCATACGTTTGTCAATTACGTGCACGAAATCGAGTAAAGTTATCAATTACATCCACGAAATCGAGTAAAGCTACCAATTTTGTCCACAAAATCGCATAAGCCTACCAATTTTGTTCACAAAATCCTGTAAGTCTGCCGATTTTATCCCCGAAATTGACTAAACTTATGATTCTGTCGGAAATCTACATCGATTCTGTCATCAAAATTGTCAATCAATTTATCTGTTTTTTCCACGAAATTCTAATATACAGTTCACCGAATTAAACAAATTTTCACACGATTCTGTGCACGACCTTGGGAAATAAAATCACGAAATCCAATCAGTTTCACAGGATTCATTAAAGCCTGTTGTTTCATTTCTGTGCACATAGTTTTGAATTTCGTCCACAAACTGGAATAAGGTTTTCACTTTTGTGTTTAAGATTGTCGATATTTTCGTCCACAAATCGCGTAATTCAATTTTGTTGTGATTTGTTAGTTTCTGATAACGTCGTCAAGGATCTCTGATGGTATGTTATTCTCAGCTGTAACACTTTGCGCGCTAGGATTCAAAGCGTCAAATTTTACCAATTTTGTTGACAAAATCGATAAAGTTTTTTCAATTCCGTGTATTTTAGAATTTTGAGGACAAAACTGGGGTAGTTTTTTGTGACTTTGTGTACGAAATTGAAAAACTTAACGATTCTGTGGACAGAATTGTATTATCTCTAGACTTCAGAGAATAAAACTGTTATACTCTTCAAATTGTGTGCACGAAATCGAGTAAGCTATGGATTGTGTGAAACATTCTTCCAATTTCGTGCACAAAGTTGGATACCATATGGATTACATGACATGTTTTTCGACTTTGTACCTTATGTTTGATCAAAAATGGACTGTGTGGACAAAGTTTGAAAGTTTTTAAAATTTTGTGGACAAAATTAAAAACTCTATCAAATTCTGTGGACGAAATTGGTAAATTGAAGGATTCTGTGGACAGAATTAATAAACTTAACGATGTTGTGAACGAAATCGATATATTTAACAATTCTGTAGATCCCAATTTTTCAATTTCATGGACGAAATTGGTGAAAGCTTACACTTTTGTGCACGAAATTCATAATATAATAGAAGTTTGTGCACAAAATTGATAAACTATTACGATTCCTTGCACAGAATTCAACAAGCGTTTGGATTTTCTGAAACACTTTCAGTTTTGTGATTTTACTTCCGAAATCGTAAGAGTAGTTTAATTTCGTGGTGGGACTTCGATTTTGTGATTTGCTCTTACAATTTTGTGAAGCCTGTTGTGATTCCTTCAACGTTTACGATAAGTATCATGATTTAGTGCCCGAAATCAATGATGTTACACTTGTGACCCAACAAATAGCAACACAAGGCGAGAGAAAAACGACGTGTGTATGGTCCTACACAGTGAGTGGGGAACAGCGTGGTGCATGCCACGGCAATCATTTTCAGATATTAAGAATTTATCCAGTAAGTTTTGCACAATGTCGCTTTCTTTATTCTCATTTTGTGGCACAGCCACTGAGAGCCTTTGTATCCACGCAATGCAGAATTTAGAGATTTTTCCTTTGAACTTTTCTCTCCTTCAACTTAAGCTTTAGTTATTTTTTCATTCAAATCGCTGACAGTGTGAATATTGGAAACACGCTAAGAAAAGCATTAATCTTTTATGAACAAGGACACAACTAGAGATGTAGTATATTTGTGTATTTTTTTCTACCCCCATTTCAACAGTTTATTGTTGTGACATATTATATGGTGCTAATGGGTCAAGTTGCTTGATGTACCACAAAAGCAAATATTTATTCTTGTGTGCTGAATGTCAAGTGTGGGATGTATTTAATAAAAGGATCTGTGTGATACTCTCTATGCTCTTGGCAAATATCTTATAAAATAGAGATTGTGAATTACTGATATATTTCATGGAAACACAAATACTGCTCAACAATACCCTACGTGATGCAAACACCAAATCGTCTGCCAATCGGAGAACCAAATGCATTATTGAAGATGAAATAATACAAGGAACAGCTTAAGCTCTAAAAGGTCGAGCACTTCGGTGATCCCTGTGACTGAAAAAGGCTAAATACGGGATAAAAACGAGCTATCGGTTTATCGAAGAATGTCTTATTCGACTCTTGAAGCACGTTTTGTCTATTTTTTCTGTCAAAAGAACAATCAATCAAAATATTCCTTTCTCCAACTGCATGATCATTCAAAGAACCATCTGAATGAAAAATCATAGTCTTTACTATTTAAAATGGCCAGAAGCTAAATCGTGATAACGTACAAGTAAATTAGCTTCGGCGACTAGCTGGTGGAACTATGTATTTTAATTTTGTGAGAAAATTGTGGAAGTTGACTTGTTCATACATATACTGGAATAAATTGCAAACAAACACTCCAGGTTGTAGTTAATGTGAAGTACGATTTCCAGTCAATGGCGCCATAGTATATGTATCAAGGAATATTTAATGTTGCTCATGTGACATCGATCAGCTGGGCTTATAGGAGACCGATCTGTCCGTACATAGTTGTCTGTGAACAATTCGCATTTTCGACATCTTAAAAAGTCACGTTTGCTGGACCCTCTTCAAACTTGTTTGAGATGAACCTTGGGAGATTCTATACCAAGGCTGTTCACTAGGTCACGTTTCAATGATTTTTTTTAGACTTGCAGCCCTGCTGACTTGTCTGTTAGCAGAGCTATGAAATCTGTTTGCGTCGGTCGTTCATCTGTCCCATGAGACTTTTTACATTTTCGATTTCTTCTCAAAAACCGTTCCATGAATGTTTTGATTTTGCATGTTCCCTACGTGATATTTTACCAAGTTTGCGAAAGAGTTGATAATGCAATAATATTTCCGTTTTTTAAAATGATTTTTCAAAATTTATTTTTTGAAAAAACAATATTCTCAAGAATACTTGACCACTTGCTTTGATATTGCATACAGGGTCACCGGGGGTCACGTAATTCACATTTTGGCCACCACGGGACGCTGCAATTTTGTTTTCTATTTTATTTCAATGAATATTTGTGTGTTAAGGCTATTCTTGACTACCTGTCCAGAACGGCTGCACCGAATGGCATGAAATTTTATCAAAACATAGGCTGACTAAAGGCAACGACAAAGTTAACGCAACGACAAAGTTTGCCAAAATTATGAAGATATGTTAATTTTTTAAGAAGTTATGGTATGTCGAACTTTAGGACCATGTGTCGGCGAGTGCAGCTGCACGAAGCAATATTGTCAATCAGGTTTTATGGGATACTTTGATTTTATACACATATGTTCCCCAGGTGGAACTTTGTCAGCTTTGTGAAATAGACGATGATGCAATAATTTGTCCATTTTTCATCATTTTGATTTTAATTGAAAAGTTTTTTCTGAGTAACTACTAAGTACTTGGTCAGCGTCAGGTACTCATATTTCCCAAAATTAACTGCAGACCTGCTCTGGTCCTCTATGCAGGCACTTGTACCAGTTATGTCAGCTAACCATCCCGCAATAATACCTTTGAAATTAGCATCTGGTCCAAGTTTAAACTAAATGAATAATTTTTCTAAAACGTTTTTCTTTCTCAAGTTTTTACTTTTATCACAGAAGTTTATTTGGCCCTGCGTAATCCATGACTATGCCATGTCAAGTTCCTTGCTACAGTCTTCCTGGCATACCAATATAAATACATGTGCATTAAATAACAAAACAACAACAACGACAACATTGCCCATATCCTCTTAAAATGTTGTGGGGATTTACACTGGGTAGCTGTCAAGCAAGTTTGGGCAACAGGTCATGCATCAGTGAATTATGTACGTTGGTATTATTATTATTATTATTATTATCATCATCATCATCATCATCATCATCATCATCATTATTATTAAATCTTAATAAAGATTCTTCTCTGATGTTTTATGAATTAACTTGAAATAGGACAGGGGCAGGGACAGACATGGAGGCCTGAAGTTCTTCAGTTGTACACACTGGTGACCTTGCTCTCATGACCTTACTTTATTCTCAAGGCAGCAGGATAATTACAACTATTTTTGTTTTTGATAACCAAAGACTATTTGAGCTACGTCCTTAAAATTGAAGATGGTGATTTTTTACTCTAAGGGCTACTCTGAAATTACGTTTGCATACTTTGATCATACTTCAAGGTACAACATTATTAAGGCATCAGCAGTAATTGCTCTGTCCCTCTGTTCATCGCATTGATATCACTAGAACTCCACGAGTACTTCACACCAGAATTCCATATTGGACTTATGAGGGCGAGACTGAGATTATATATTGGTAAGCATCACCTATTTTTCAAGGTCACAACGTAACGTTGCTGAATTTCTTTCCCGGATGATGATGATGATGATGATGATGATGATGATGATGATGATGATAACTCGAATTCTCTTCAGCAATGACTTCATATTGCACAAGGTGATGATCCGTCAAGAGGGATAGTTTGGGGTTTTATATGGGTGATCTTGACCTACTTTCCGAGCTCACAGTTCAACGCCATTGAATTTTCTTTCAGAGATAAATTCTTCCAGTGGTACATCCACATTGCATTTTATGATTGTCATTTATTATTGCTACATTTGCCTAGTATATGGGTGACTTCGACTTGCTTCTGATGAAATTCATCAACAGTAATGAACTCAGTGTCTGATATCTAGTTACTATGGTGAACAGGTGGTATTTGTAAACCAAGCACAGTTGGCCGATTCACTTCACTGTTTAAACTTTTAGTCAGACAAGATATGGCAAGGTCACAGTGTCACTTGCAAAACGGAAGATCGGTGCACAAACCTCTTCATACTGGACTTGCTTCTCTTTGTATTTCTGTATTAATATTTGAGTCACAATAACAGGCACTGGTGCCAGTTTTAGTCTTGATAAAAACAGGTCCACTGCCATTTTACTCGGCAATTACTGTATCATGTCTTACAGTGATGATGATGATGATGATGATGATGATGATGATGATGATCATCATCATCATCATCATCGTCGTCGTCGTCGTCGTCATCATCATCATCATCATCATCACACTTTTCACTTAGTGAGACACACAGAACAAACATTATCCCTCTTTGTGCATTTGCACACTCTAACCTCACAAGTTGAGGTCACAAAAATAGCACTCTGCACGAAGGGGAGTGAAAAAGTTGCTTTTCAATCTTTTTTTTTTACAGTATATTCATAAAGTTCTCTAAACATAATCTTTCGTTTTGTATTTGTTCCTTCATCTACAAAATTCAATTTTAAATTTTGGAAAATATATATACTTAATTCTTTTCATTGCACGTCAACAGATACAGGTCATGCTGTACAATTATACGGGGGCTCCTCCTGGCAGGCGTTCACATGAAGCCCAACCAATGCAAGCTTTATTGAAGAAAATGTATGTAACTAAGTGAAAACGTCCAAGCAGAATGCTGCTATTCATATAAAACACTCTCCTGCACCAAAGGAGTTTTTCCTGTGTGTATGGGGTGCCAAGTGTAACATCAATTTTGTGGTTATTTTAATCCATCTCGTGGACGAAATCCGTAAACTCGAATAATTTCGTCCACTAAATTGTTAAGTAGGCCTATATCAATTCTGTCCACAGAATCCACAAGTTTATCAATTAATTACGTCCACGAAATCCATAAGTTTATCAATTACGCCCACGAAATCCATAAGTTTATCAATTACACCCACGAAATTGAGTAAGTTTATCAATTACGTCCACAAAATTGAGTAAAGCTACCAATTTTGTCCACAAAATCGTTTAAGCCTACCAATTTTGTTCACAAAACCCTTTAAGTCTGCCGATTTTGTCCACGAAATTGAAAAAAAATTCGGATTCTGTAGAAAAGCCGTATCGATTCTGTGAACAAAATTGTCAATCAATTCAACAGTTTTGTCCATGAAATTCTAATATATAATTCACAGAATTGAACAAGGTTTTACAAAATTGTAAGCTTTATACAATTCTGTGGACGAAATTGGAAAAGAAAGTTACGAAATCCAACTAGTTTTACACAATTCATTAAAGCCTGTTGTTTCATTTCTGTGCGCACAGTTTTGAATTTCGTCCACAAAATGGTATACAGTTTTCACTTTTGTGTGTAAGTTTGTTATTTTGACCACGAAATCGAGTAACCTTTCAATTTTGTCAAAATTATTATCACAAAATTCAAATCATCCTATCGATTTTGTCGACGGAAACGGTATTTAAATCCTATGAGATTTATCCAGTTCCGTGCACAAAATTGGATAACATATGGATTACATGACATGTTTTTTTATTTTGTGCCTGACATTTGATCAAAAAATGGATTGTATGGACAAAATTGGAAGGCTTTTAGGATTTTGTGGACGAAATTCAAAACCTTACCCAATTCTCTGGACGAAATTGGTAAATTTAATGATTCTGTGGACAGAATTGATAAACTTAACGATGTTGTGGACGAAATCAATATATTTAACAATTCTGTAGATCCCAATTTTCAATTTCGTGGACGAAATCGATAAAAGCTTACACTTCTGTGCACGAAATTGATAATATTATACGAATTTGTGCACAAAATTGATAAAGTATTACAATTTCGTGGCCAGAATATAACAAGCTTGTTGGATTTTGTAAAATACTTTCAGTTTTGTGATTTTTCTTCCAGTTTCGTCCACAAAATCGTAAGAGTAGTTTACTTTCGTGGTGGGACTTCAATTTTGTAATTTGCTCTTACAATTTTGTGAATGCTGTTGTTATTCCGTCCACGAAAATGAGAGGTATTACGATTTCGTGCACGGGATCAATGATGTTACACTTGTTAGCCCATAGCAATATAACGGCCACGTATCAAACCCTCTCACTACACGTGACCAAAACCGGTGTAAGAAACTTAAAGCTAGCCTTACTGGCAGGGTATTAGTGTTCACCAACGAAACCATTGACTGAACGTTTGACTACACAAACTGCAGCCAGTGTCAACCCACGAAACAACGATACAGTTGGTCAATGAAAAAGATCACCATACACATTTTATGTATTATGAAATAACAAAATCAAATGCAGTATTCTGTATATGACATCCATTTGTTGTAACAGATATTTAGGTTCGATTTATTGTCAGGTTTCATTTATCACATAACCATAAAGGGAAAGTATTGCCAGAGGTCAGCAGATCCAATATATATATATATATATATATTTATAAGAGTTAAGTTGTAAGTCACCAGCAAGATGTAGGCAGATACACAAGATGATGAAACAATTATACCAAAAAATCTTTGAAGGTGGTTGGACTTGCATACCTGAAGTATTAAAGAAAATCAGTACACTGTTAAGATTCAGTCAATGTAGAGGTGTGAAGATGGAACAAGCCCATGGAGAAACAAGGATAAGAACTGGCAGACGTATGTTTTCGTATTCTATGGAGCCTCCGTGGAGAATCCATATATTTGACATTGGTAGGAGCCCAGTGTTCAGTGGGTTATAAGACCGAGATGCTAAACTAGTCCTGTCAAACAACTGTTATTGACATTCAACATAGCATTCAGATTCATCATGGGGTGTTATACAGGCGGTTCCACAAGAAAGTACGTGGTACTGGCAATCAGCTACAACTGGTGGTACCTGGATGCATAAGAAAATAGAGTCTGAGTAAGATGTGCCATGGTATTCTATGTGGTAAACTAGGGTACAAGGGCAAAATAATCTTACACAAGATGTAGTCACCAATGATACAAGACAACGAAAACACGACGCTACACATGATGTAGTCACCTAGAATTAAGCAAAAAGAGAGACACAAGAAGGTTTCTTTGAACAGAGCATCCAAATTTGCGCAATACTTTTAAATATAGAAATAGAGAAGGCCTACGAGGCGCAATTCCATCACGCTGGAATCCATGCCATGGGTGTCCATAGATAGTACTTATAATGGTTCATGCCCGATTTTTAATTTGGTGTGATAAAAGTAATTTGCTTGACTTAGATTGTAGAAGACTTCAATTTTGCGCTGGTAGGTTCGGGAAAAAAACCATACTCTTTTCCAGATTGGCAGTGCGGCTCAAGGACGAAATTTTCTCGCCAACAGACAATAACGAATAAAAAACAGAAAACTTACTCCAAACGATGACATGAAACGTTGCCTTCATCATTTTTGTAACAAGGTATGTTAGCTATGGCTATGCATTTAAGCCATAGGTCCGTCTGTTTATTCGGAACAATTTTAATTTGGCAATAATGTCTGCTGCAGTCCGACCCAGCAGACAATTACACTGGATTTGTCGTAACTGATCGAGCAGCTTCGATATTGTCTGTTGCATTCACTCAGGTTCACGGGTGAGGAGAACTGGAACATCGTGGTGCTGTCTGGTGGAGATCATGTAAACTAATGCTGTGAAACGAGAAACGTTGGTCTTCGCATCATATTGTAGACAAGAATGACAATTACACAGTACGAAATTAATGCAATAAAGCCAATTTACACCTCGTAAAAATTGAGCCTTATTGTTGAAATCTAGGAATGTATTGCTGTCAGGAAGGAGAACAAATGCGAAATAATATACATTTGGTTTGACTCGGTGGCCCCAGGAACGTCGATCTCGTGCAAGTGCAGGGCTCAAAATGTGATGTTCTGATTGCACTTGGCCGTCATAATCATGGGCTTTTCCTGGCTATTTGTAGCATATTCGTCATAATAAATCACTAACTTACGATATTCTACGAACATTGAAATAATCATATAAATACTACACATGGGTGCCTGTTTACAATGTTTCCGTAACCTCCACAGGCGTCCTGGGTATGTCTGATCAGCAGGTAATCCATTTGGGAAGAGTATAAATTTAAAGCAGTGTGTACGTAATGAGAGTCGAGTTGACTCTGTCGAAAGCCAAATGTACCTAGGCCTGCTTCAAAATCTCGTCCAACATGTTTTCCATTTCTAGAGAAATTGTTACTTTTATCTTCCAATCAGTCTGGATTCATGCCTGGGGATTCTTCTGTGAACCAACTTCTGGTGTTCTATCATGAATTGTATTTAGCTCTTAATCTCCAAAAAAGAAGTGAGAGTATTTTTTCTAGATATCAGCAAAGCCTTCGATTGCGAATACACAAAAGCCTATCACATAAACTTGAACGCAATGGGATATCCTATTGTCTATTTAATTGGTTGGAAAATTATCTGCCTTTTCGCCAGCAAAGAGTTGTTATTAATAGTGAAGCATCTGATTGAGGAACTATAAATGCAGGTGTCCCTCAGGGTTCTGAATCGGATCTCTGTTATTTCCCATATTACATATAATATTGTGGACATTCTTCACTCTAAAATAAAACTCTTTCCTGGCAACACATCTCTATATTTGACAGTGGACAACCCTAACTTAACAGTCAATATTTTCATTTGCACTTGTCTGCCATGAATGCCTGGTCCAGTGACTGGTTGGTAACATTTAGCGCCACAAAAGAAAAAAAATCCTGATTAAATGCTGGTATCAGAAGAGAAGCCAAGTCTATCACCCTCCAATACTCTTCCAAAATCACAAATTAGAAAATTTAGGCCAGCACAAATATTTAGGCATGATATAATGTGATCTGACCTTCGATGGAATGATCGTATCGAATTTATGAATTCTGAGAGACACCAAGTCTATCTCGTTCGATAAGTCTTCCATAATCACGCCTTAAAATGCTGACTAGCACAAACATTAAGGTATAATATTTCAATCAGATCCCCGATGTAATGATCATATAGATATGCCCTTCTTTTAAAATGCTAATGACCAACAAATGGATCAATTTGTTGATACTGTGGATGCACTTTAAGCTACAGTGGACAACTATGCTATGCTTACTCCAATTATGGGTGATTTTAATACACAACTTCCTAGAAAGCCTTCTCTCAATAATCATTGGTAGCAAAAAGGCTTCACTTCATATAGTATCATACTGTAAAATACCTAAACATTTTTGGATATTTATGTGTTCAACTAGTAACAAAACAAACGTGCAGTTGTGAGGTGGAATGGTAACTACAGTTTTCAATTTGATATAACGAAAGGAACCCGTCAGCGAAGTTTTCTGTCTTTCTTTAATATTTTCCTGGGTGACTCATTTCAACAGCTTGGTGTGTCTGCTAATGGAGCCAGAATTGGAAATGATGTAGTTAACTCATTTGCAAACGCTGACGACTTAAATCCGGTCTGTCCTACTGTGCCTGGATTACAATCTCTTATTGATATCTCTGTGGCCTATGCCAAAGCCTGGAGGTTTAATTTTGGCATACAAAAATCAAAGTGTATGGTGGCTGGTTCGAGCCCATTTCATAGAAAGAAATCTTTCTTGCAAACTGCGCCCTCTGTGGGGCAAGGCAACAACTACAATAAACAACATATTCACACTACACCGAGATATGTTAAATACGTGTACTACTAATAACTACTACGATGTTAATCAATACAAAACATAGTCTAGACACATGTGACGGAATTCACAATTCCCGCAGCAACATATATACAATAGTCCTGGTAATTATAGTGAGCACATTTGTTTAACAATAATAATAGAGATCTTTATACCCGATTTTCAAAGGCATTGCAGCAAAATTGGGCAATCAGCTTCACCAGATTATCAGATGATGTCAATATGAATTAACAGTTTGTTTTTCAAAGACAATGAGTTGAAGTTTTTTTTGGCTCCTTGTTACACTCTATCATAAAACTTGATCTTAGCTAATCATGCTTATTACAATTAAAGAGGAAATTCACTTCATCCTCCACTGGACCATCTTTACATTGCTTGCATTTTCTTTGCTCGGAAGGTACTAACTAGTGTCTACCAGTCTCGATTTCTAATTTATGGGCACTTATTCGGAATTTTGTTAGAGCTTTTCTATGAGGGGTTCGTAACAATATCAAGGTATTTTTCATATCCAAAGTCTGTCTTAAATTCTCTGTAGCAACGTAATAAATTACCTTCAAAATTTTTGCTTGCATTTTTGTTGAGTTGTTCAGGCCACATTTTAATTAAACTACTCTTCATCTTGTTGATGACATCTAAATAACAATGCACGATAGTCCCTTCATGTTTATTTAGTACTTCATTAACTTTGAAGGCCCATGTATTCTCCACATTGATCATTTAAGGGATTCAGCAAAGGCAGCTTTTACTACAAAGTTATCCTCAGCGTACTTCACATGGGATATAAATTTGCTGCCAAAAATAAACATACATGGGAAATCCTTCTAATTCATCATATATCGCTGCATTAAAGGATATAGAACCAACTTTTAAAAAGTATTTACAATACTGAATATTAAATCTTTCATATATCTCATTTAAATTCTTATTCTCGAACCACCATTGTTTACCATTTTATATCACACCACGTTGGAAGTTAAATGGTGCTTACATAGATACAGTAAAGGGGGTGCAAGTTTTAGGCTGCATTTATAATTCTAATGGTAAAAGCTCATGCACGTCGATAAGAGAATGCAAAATTGCCACCAAGCCTTCTATGGTATGAGAAACATTGGTGTGTCTTACCCTGGATTAAACACCGAGGTTAAAACTTGCTTGTGGCGAACTGTGTGTGTCCCAGTGCTTACATATGGCATGAATAGTATTACATTAACAAAGATGGGCTTTCGAAGGCTAGACTGTCCTCATGGCTCCCTCATTAAAAATTCCTTGGTTCTCGGCAAACGTTTTCATCATAGTAACCTCATAAAAAGCCCCAAATCTGCATTCTGTCAGCGACATTATAAAAGACAGAACGCGTAGTTCATTTTATCGCATATTTTTAGTGGACTCTCCTGTACGTAAGCTTTCTACCTTTCTAATGGCTAAGTATTTATACAGCGGTGTCCTATGTGAAGGAACTATCGTGGATCGTGTCATTACAATGGACCTTTCTCCTATTAATGCAGCTTTTAGTCGCCAACGAGCAATTTAGCATGTTACCGGGAAAATGGTATGGCGGACTCTCTAAAACTGCTATTATTTAATAATAATTTTATTAAGCCCAGGTCTGCGGAACATTTATTAACGGTCCTCTTGACTACGGCCTTCTGATATGGTCGCTCTTAGTGTGGAGGGCTTTTACACACGTTGGAAACAGGACAGACAGTTATACTACATTGGCGCCAAACAATCTCATTTTAGTCTATTGATTAATATATGTGCTCACTCTGCTATTTGATTTTATTCTGTGTATAATTTCTCTTTCATGGAGGTCTTAATAAAGTTCTTCTTCTTCTTCTTCTTCTTCTTCTTCTTCTTCTTCTTCTTCTTCTTCTTCTTCTTCTTCTTCTTCTTCTTCTTCTTCTTCTTCTTCTTCTTCTTCTTCTTCTTCTTCTTCTTCTTCTTCTTCTTCTTCTTCTTCTTCTTCTTCTTCTTCTTATTATTATTATTATTATTATTGAGCTTATTTTGATCAAAGGTACCGTACCAAACAACTAAAAATTATACAAACTCAACAGTACCGCTCAAACAAAAAGAGTCTTGAGACAATTTAGGTATCCTTTAGTAGACTTTTGATGGAGTCTGGCAGCATGGTCTGGGATGACCGAACGCAAGCGGATTCACAGCCATTTGAAAACCTTCCGCTGGTTGCCGCTAGGTGCTATGCAAACTTATCAGGGAAAAGCTTTATGAAGAAACAATGCTTCCGACTCTGACTTAAGAAAGGGAAACTAGTAAATTGACCCTAATGTATAAATTGTTCATCAAAAAGCACAGAATATTTAAGGCATGTTATACCTTCTGATCAGAACAAAATGCATATAACACTGGACAATCTGATAACCTCCCATATTTTCAGCCATGCAGGATAATTTTATATGATAAGTCTTTTTCCCCCTGCACATTTCGACTTCGGAACCAGGAGCTACCCAATGTCTGGAATTCCAATTACTTTAGTAACTTCAAAAACATATCGGATTTGCTGTACCTCGTTCAGTAAAGCTGACAAAATTATATTGAATCGGAAAACGATATCCTGCTGCTATTTATGCGAGGTTGAAAATAGACCGTAGCCTGTTGTATGCTCACTTTCTTGCCAATGGCATACGTGACCTCTCAGAATGCCGATTGGGGTAAGGCGCTGAAGATGTTTGGCGCTATTTTTTGTCTGCTTCCTTTACACTATTCATAGGGATAGCTATATACAACAGTTGCTAGTCTTGTTCCTCTTAACTTAGAAACCATCTTAGTCGGTACCGCATTGTACATTGGATGTTCCTAAACTGAACTGCACTTTTATTAGCTGTATCATGTACATCCGTAAATCATGAAATTTTGCTAAAGAAAAATAACTTGTACATCAATACAGGAGACAAGTATTTCATTAATACGATACAAGAAAGATGAAATACATTCAGCGTTACAACAGCACAGTCACATGTGATACATGAATGATAATATGTGCAGAGAAAAAAATTGTTTACTATTTACATTGCTGCTCTGTATCAGAAAGATCCTCTCCTCTGTATGTCTGTAAATGTGTATACTTTACTACTGTAATTTTGTCATCTAACTTGATAATAGATAAAAATATTCAGAATCATTTAGATTCTCAAATATCTGCAAAATATCGGTCAGCGCATCGTATAGGTATTTTCTTTCAGTTTCATGTGATTTACAGGCTATTATAAAATTATATTCGTCTTCTAAAATATTACAATTTTCACACAATCATTCTTCTAAAAGAATTTTATGTGGCCGTTTGCGTCTGCCAATTTCAATTTTCAAATTGTGTGAACTTATCCAAAATCGTGTGATATTTTTCCTCAATGTGTAATCTTTAATCTTTAATAGATATTTCTCCAACTCGAAAGGTTTTTTGAAATTTAGTGTAGGTACTTATTTTGTTGTCGGAACCAGAATTACGTTTCATAATTTCTTGCCATTGGATGATGAATTTTCTTTTAATTCTTTTCACAAGTCTGAGTAGGAAAAATATAAATGCGGGAACCGACATTTTTCCACATTTTATTAAAGCCAAATAAGTTGAAAATATTTTTAAGGATGTAATCCATTTAACCTTTCCGGTATCAATATGTTCCACATTACAAGGGAAGCAATCCTATAGAAAACCATAGGGTTTTATATGTATTATTCGTAGCCAATTCTTGCACATTTGTGTGAAAATTTTGAGTACAAGAGGGAATTCTCAAACTTCACCTAGTACGGCTATTTTGCTAGCTTTTTTTAAAAATGTACTCCTAAAGTAAAACGCAGAAAATTTAGGTGAACCCTTTTCGATAGAGAATCTTAAATCTTTTATGATTTTATGCTATCTAACTTGAAATACTGCCATCTTGTTTGGCACCTATGTGGACTAACCGACACTGACAAACTGGAAACGATACAAGCACGAGCCCTTCGTTAAATGACCACAACTCTTCCTGCTCTGATCTTCTGCAACGAGCAAATAAGCCATCTCTTTATCTAAGTCGTCCACGCAAATTATCTGTAGAAGTATACAAAATTATCACACACAATGGCCCACGGTTCCTTGAAAGTTTATTTGAAATATATGAGACTCCCTACAATCTAAGAGATAACAATAGGATCCAGCAGCCCGCTTTAATACGGTAACATATGGCAGAAACTTTGCACGCTACCAAGGGGCCAAGCTGTGGAATATGCTCCCTCTACATATCAAGGAAGCAATTACCCTCTCTCAGTTCAAAAGACTCATATATATACATAGCTTGGCCCATCCTGTAAATGTTCGCTATGTGTACTATGCCACAGCAGGATTTAAGCCACAACTTTTTTTTTCTTTCAATGACTGAATGTATACAGTTTCATCTTTGGTTCATTGTATTTACCATTTCATCTTGGACTCTTTCATTTTAGTCGAAGAATAGTGTCTCGGCGCTAATGTTTTATTGTACTGCACCTCGACTTGAAATAAAGATTATTATTATTATTATTATTATTATTATTATTATTATTATTATTATTATTATTATTATTGTTATTGTTATTGTTATTGTTATTGTTATTGTTATTATTATTATTATTGTTATTATCATTATTATTATCATTATCATTATCATTATCATTATCATTATCATTATCATTATTATTATTATTATTATTATATATTAAATAAGTGTGTATTTCAGTACTTGTGATACATTTATCTGTCGGAATTTCCCCCAGTCTTCACAGGCATACATAAGAATTGGCGATAAAAGTTTTGTGAAATAAATTCAACAATATAAGAAGACTCATTTGCGTACTATAGAATACTTTCTTCAGTCGAACAGTAGATTTCAAAGCTTTATCACTTGTCATTTTGGTAGCGTTAGTAAACGACCCATCTATCTTTCTATTTTAAACCAAAATAACAACAGGTTTGAACAATTTTAATTGGTCGACTTCCGACATAAAATTGTCGTTTTAGATTTTTTCCACATTTATTGAAAATTAAAACTTTCGTCTTTTGAATATTTACTGTTAAATTGCACTTTGTATAGTATTCGTTGAGTTTATCCAAGCATGTTTGGAAGCCTTTTTCGGATTCGAACATCATGATCAAATCATCTGCGTGAAAAAGGCAATTAATAGTTTTGTTATATAGTGGTACAGGTTGGCACTCTGTGCGCAAAATATCAGGCAGGTCGTCCTAAATGAAGATGTTAAAAAGCGTGGAACTGAGGGTACAACCTTGTCGTATTCCATAGTTCAGATTGATATATTTGGACGGTCCATATTTTAATTTTATTTGCGTCAAAGCGCCATCGTACATATCTCGTATTACATCACACATATTACTACTTATGTCACAATTTGATGACTTATAAAATAATCCATCATGCCAAACCGTATCGAATGCCTGTTTAAATCTACAAAGCATATATACAGATATTTCGGTTTTTTAAACATAATTTTGTATATTTGTCAAGTGTTCTCAGAACCAATATATGATCATTTGTTCTTGAGTTTTCAACAAAACCAATTTGACATTCATTTCTTGGACAATTGGCCTTTAAATATTTTTGCAATTTAGCATTCAAAATATCACAGTATATTTTTGAGAGAGAGCTTCCACGACATATACCGCGATATCTATTTGGATCGGTTGTGCAACCTCCTTTCTTGATAAGTGTTAAGAGGCTAACTTCCCACGGGCTTGGGAAATATCCAGTAGATAAGACCGCATTGAATAACTGTAAGAGTGATAGAATTAAAATAGATTTTTATTTCTTCAACATTTCATTTAGTATTAGGTCTTTGCCAGGATGCAAACAGATCACTCTTTTGGCTCTTCAGGACTTCATCACTAAAAGCAAATGTTTCAGAACTGTACCATAAAATTTCAAGATTTTTTCCCTTGTTATTTTTAATTACTTATTGCCAAAAGTTAGCCCCGCTTTCTGTCTTGTTAAAAAGTGATGTCTTCCTTGACTTTGTAGGTCCATCGTGGTGCCCCATCAACGGTACCAAATATACCAGAAGAAGCATGGAGCACAGTGATGGGCCCTGTGGTGTTCCGTCTGTTCTGTCTTCTCGTCCTGCTTCCACAAGAGGGGATAAAATAGGGTCTGTCCCACCTCCCTAATTGTTTTCCATTATTAATAGTGATATATTGACCATCACGGCACATGAATTTGTATTTTCCCTAAATAAAATACATTTAAACCAAACATCCTGTGTGGACGTTTACTTATTTACCCATAAAACAATATGACACTGAACAATTTATTTGTGCAACAGCCAATATTATTTTCTAAACACGGCAAATTGTGGCACAATTATTAGATGCAAAACTTGTACATTTATCTAAAAATTATGTGTTACAAAATAATTCCCTGCATCTTCTTCTCTGTGAATTAATTTAAAACAACAACAACAACAACAACAACAACAACAACAACAACAACAACAACATAATAATAATAATAATAATAATAATAATAATAATAATAATAATAATAATAACAACAACAACAACAACAACAATAATAATAATAATAATAATAATAATAATAATAATAATAATAATAATAATAATAATAATAATAATTTTTCTCATTTCCCTGCTGTCAAGGGTTAAAACAGCAAATTGGCTTTGCTATTTTATACTATTTCATTTATTTATTTATTTATTTATTTATTTATTTATTCATCCATCATTCATTCATTCATTCATTCATTCGTATACTTATTCATTCATTAATTGAGGGGAATCAGACCTTTGAAACCCCGAAACGGCTTGATATTATTCCTTGAAGGTTTTGTTATCTAAATAGATTATTGATGAAATCTGTATTAATTAAATACGAATCTAACCAAGATATTCAGATGATGTTTGATACAGGTCCTCGTGTAGTGTGATTCTGCTGACATGGTCCATTTAATACGATATTAAATTTGAAAGGTCTACAAGTATATTTGCTTGCTTTTTGGGAATCGAATTTCTAAATTTTTGGAAGTAACACATATCAAGTTTCTACTTATACGAGAAGGAATCTCACAAATTGTAAATTTGATGCATTTTACATAAAGTTTCTCGTGTAACTGGTTACAACATACCCGATCGTTCCTTTTGGCAATTTCATCCTCCCCCGCCACCCTAGATAACTAGGCCTGCATGAAATGAAATGAAATTAACGTCATTGACTACACTTGTACACACATTCCAAGAAATCTGTCAGTGCAATACACAGAAACACAGACAATGCACAGCAAGCACAAGACCGTACTTCACGGAAACGTTAATACAATACAAGGTACAATAATAAGTGCAAACAATTAAATCAGTGTCAAACTTCAACTGTTTATATATATTTTGCTGTTTTGATCAGTACAGTGTATGTGTTTCAGGTCACTGTTGTATGAGATGGGGCTTATAATGTTTTATCTCTTACTGCTACCCAATCCGCCATGAATATTTCGAAAACCTTAATTAACACTAAATCTTGTCATTTCTTTCATATATTCAAAAAAATCAACAATGTCCCGATAGAAATATCACCAGAAGTTACACGTTTGTGTTCTGAATGATATGTGAAGAAATGGTGAGTGTGGACATTATTACCTGTATTTGATAATTTTGAGACACCCTCACTCAAAACTGGATGGATGAACCTTTGTGAAATTAACGGCCATGTAAAGACGAGAGTATAGCTTAGGTAACCATTTTTTTGTTTGGCAACATTCCAATTTAATTGCTACTTTTTGAGCTCCAAAGTGAAAAAAAAATGAATGTTAATTGCAGGTGCTTCAAAATTCAATAACATAAAAACCATTCCTTTTAACGGAAAGCAAAAAATGGTCACCTAAGTTATACTATTGTCTTTACATGACCGCAGATTTTAAGCTGTTTATGCGAAAAGTTTTCTTGCGATCCTCTCCCAAAGCGTAAATCAGACCCCTTGAATAAAATGCCCCTCAAATTTTACAAATTAGTCTTAGAATATTTATTGTTACATGCAAAGAACCTACACATATTGGCAAAACTAAAAATGTATACATCGATGGGCTTGTATCCAAAAAACAAAGACACAGTGGTAATTTTTGTAACACCCTGTTATATATACCCTAAGTAAGAGCAGGCACCTTAAACACGAATATTTCTGTCATTCGTACTTGGGGTAAATTATGGCGTGTCATCATTAATGACATGAAGTTCCTGTCAGTTATTTTCTCTGTCAAAACCAATAAACCATATAACCTTCCCGTTTATCTTGGTGAATCAGCCATTCATGTGGCTGACATCCACACCCACCTTGGAATTACTCTGAGTAGTAACTTGTCCTGGTGTGCTCATATAATTCGTATTATCAACAAAGCTAGCCAGGGTATTGCTCTCCTCAGCATGTTCAAGTATAAACTTTCCCGCAAAGCTCTAGTCAGGTTTTACTCTTCTATGGGTGGACCCGCTCTTGAATACGGTTGTGTCCTCTTTGATAACTGCGGCAACGGCCTATCTGACCTTATTGAATCCATCCAATATGAGGCAGCTAAAATGTGTAACGGTGGCCTAAGACACACTTTAAACTTCTTCAGGAACTCTGCTGGCCTACGCTTGCTAACGGACGCAAATACCTCAAGCTGATTCTCTTTTATGAAATGCGCCATAACCTCACTCCTGTATATCTGTTCAACATCTTACCCCCATCTTTTACTGGTCGGACGTTCCGCCATTCGACCGTTTCTCTTACATCTGCCACATACAAATGCATCTAGACTTCTAGAAGCTAAACTATGACCTTCACAAAGTCAATATTATTCCGTATCCCGATTGTTTATCTTCCTACGGCACTGAAAACGCAAAACATTTCTTTCTATCTTATCAACTCTTCTACTCTCTCCGAAAACATCTCTTAAATACCACCATACGAATAATTGCTCCCAATGTTCACCCTACGCTAATAGTCCATATTGCTAGGGACCGTTTAGTTGAAATTTTCCATTTTGGTAGCAGAGTTATCGAATGAATTAAATTCTGAAAATTTTGAAGCTGTTGAAAAGTGTATAGCCGATACCAGACGTGTTGTATATTAATTACCTCCTTGTATTCCATATGTTTGCCTTTGTCTTTCTGAGAGAGAAAATTCAATATGCCAATAATATCACAAAAAGAGTAAAAGAGTGTTTATACGGCAGATTATCTATTATCGTTATGCTGTGAGTTTATTCGGGTCCTTTTGTCATTTCTATATTTTATGTATTGCGATACTGTTTACTTTACCTGCGATTGCACTAGTAACATATTTTTTGTATTCTCACCTATGATTGTACTGTGTAACTTTCTTGTTACCTCCTGTGTGTTTTGTATATATACTGTGCGTCTCTGTGTGTCTGGAAAGCCAACTTTTTAGTGTCTTGATGCACAACAAAGTGGTACCAGCTGTTCTTGCCATACGATATGTTAACTTTGGAAATTTGAATGTACAAATGGGCATGCACTGAGGCGACATTGACGTTTAATCAAATCAACAATGCCAAACGATTACTTGAATGAGTAAACTGAGTGCAAACTTTGTATAGTTTGTCTCTACATGTATGTCGTTACTGTATGCAAAGAATGTGTATCCTAGAATGAACAGAATTAGAGCGTTAACTGAACTAAAGGAGGGCTTCTTTGGCAGGTCATTTCAGGCGAGACCGGCTCACCTGTGCACCATTGTCAGTGCTCAACTGCTTTTTACAGTTACCAAGAAACGGGGTGCCGTAAACGTTTCCCTTGAATGAACAAAAATGACTAATCAATATTGCTGACAAAGTCTTGATACTACTTTGGACTGTGTTTTGAACATTGGGTTTTTTGAGGTTTTTATTTTGGACAGCTTTGCTGAGTTACAGAATGAAAGTTTATATGGAAAACCGAGATCCCAATAAGTTGAATGATCACGTTAAGGTAGGTACACAGATTTGAGTATTAAGTATATGTTCTTACGTCTGTAGTAAGGGTCTAAGATGAAGCTGTAGAAGCAATGAAATTATTTCCTTGCAAATGATAATGCGTAAATTGACAATATCTTTTTGCATGCTCATTGTGCATTAGATCTGGTAAAATCTTCGTCTGTAGCCAAAGCTTTCGAATGAGTAAGAAGTGGAAAAATATGAGATAATGAAAATTAAAAGACATGCAACAAACACTAATACTTTCGTGTCTTAATCTTTTAGTCATTTTCACAACACACCATACATGCTGCCCTCTTGGTGTTTTTATCCTTACCCACCAATAAATTGCCGTTTTCAAGGCTTCGAGCCACTCTTTCAGGGACAATGTAATTACACCGGCACACCAACCTGGTTTTACACCAAAAGACTATTGTAAGACAGAAGTTTTATATTGCAAATCATGGCTGGCTACAGCCAAAGGATAAGAGGTGCACCTTATGTTCCTTAATATCGAAAAAGCGTTTGACAAGGTTTGGCACAAAGGGTTATTATTCAAAGTGAAAAAAAAACAAAAACAAAAGAAAAAACCCAAAAAACAAAAAAACCCAAAAAACAAAAAAACACACACACACACACACACACACACACACACACACACACACACACACACACACACACACACACACACACACACACACACACACCCAAACCACCACCCCCACAAAAAAAAACATGGCATTCATAAACAACCGCTCAACTAGGGATCCAATTATCTAAAAAAATCGTCAATAAACGTGTTGTCATACATGAACAATCGTCCAGTTGGTGGACAGTACAAGCTGCGGTTCTCCAAGAGTTAGTACTGGGTCATCTATTGTTCCTTTTTGTTAATGATGTTGTTTGGCCATGGTTTTTCCAATTATTATGACAAAAACATCCGATAAACAGACGCAACATGTACGGAAATTTTACACTGAAATCAAAGTGATGATATTATGTTTCTATATATACATGTGTATATATATATATATATATATATATATATATATATATATATATATATATATATATATATATATATATATATACATATCAAATAGCAAATGCTAACTTCATTAATACGTCTTAAAGTATCTCTACAAGATGTATCACGGTGAAAAAATACAACAGTTAGCACTATATCCCAAATATTATTTGACAGGAGCAGCTGTACCTACCTTACTTTGTGCCAGTGTGTACTTTGGGATGGCGAACTACAATGCCGTATGATAAGGTCGGACTGCCATTACCGAACGTAACACTCTTCAAATGTTTATTATAACCAAGGCTATGTTTACATTAAATACAGTTCTAAATGGAAGTTTAAAATGTTCAAAAGCCGCTAATATAGCTATCTTTGAATCTGTGCATACGTACATTATCCGCACTGGCAGATTCAACTGAAGCCCGCACTGGTTTCACTTGGTAGTTTGTGTATACAGTTGATATTACGAATTTTGTTATACAGATATGGGTAGGCCTACCATTTAAGTGGCCACGTGCGGGCAAACATCATTACTTTTATAAAAGACTTATTTCGAGACTGTTTGTATCATTCATCTCTTACAGTCAATGCAAACTACTCATTACTCGGACCACTATCTGTGACGTCTGGTGGTGTCTTTATCTTGCATTCTGTTATGTGTCCGTTAATGTACTGTCCTGTGGTTTGTCCCATTACCTTTTACACCATACTCTGTATTTTACTCCTTATTTTTTTTTTTGCAAGAGGAATTTGTATAGGCTATGCCTGTTTTCCAATTGCCTCAATAAAATCTGTTTAAACCAAGGTCGGACTGCGTTACGTTGATCGGACTACAGCGCGCTGACTAATATTCTCATTGGACTTGTAAATTATCACAATATGTTTCATTCTTGTTTTTGCCTCCTTGTGTATATAGCCGCGTTGCACGAATAGGATTTGGTTCTAGGTTAACATTCTTCTATCATCTTACCGTATATTTACAATTTTATTTGATGTTTTAACCATTTGTATATTCAATATCATAACGAAGACATATATATGTATGTATATATATATATATATATATATATATATATATATATATATATATATATATATATATATATATATATATATATATATACAAATATATATATATATGGCCATATGATGATGTATGCGACAGGCAGTTTCAATAACCTATTGTGTTTTAATATGTACAGTTGTGTAAGAACATTTATAACAGTGTACGATACCATGTCAAGCAGCAGAAACAATGCTGGATAGTGCTACATCAGGAGCGTATGGGTTTAATTTAACTGAGGTGAATTAAGTAACACTTGTATATCTTATTGACAAATATATTATAAACGTACACTATAAAATAATTATTGTGCAAATGTGGCACATGAGAAGAGCTGAACAACTTTCAAATCCAGAGGTCAGCATAAGGCGAACTTCATAATAGAAAATAGAAAAAAATGTACACTTAATTTCCATATATGGTTAAGTTAATACCAGTATAACATAAAGGTGGAACATTTAACACCAGCATCCATGTTGTTAATCCATTTATACACTATGCTATCGTATCAACTGTAGTGTAGATACATCTGCAATGAGAGCTATACATTAACTTATGGCACAAGCGTGGTGCCATTCTTTGCAGTATTTGCAGTATATTTACGCTGACAAGTTAATAATATGCAAAGGTACATGCATGTATTTGAACGTGAAGCATCAGGTTTCTAACATAACTATGCAAAAATAGGATAGATATTTTTACAATAAAATCCCAGATATTCCAAAGTTTGAAATTCTTTTGTCCAAGGTCAGCAGAAGGCAGTTGCTATTGACTGTCCGATATCTTCAAATGAAATAAGTTGATATGTCAAGAGTACCAGAACAACTGGATGTCTCAGATCGGACCTCCTTGGCGTGTTCGAGCTTTACCTTCCATTTTTAGACAATCGTCACTCATTCAATCTTATGGTAACCTACATTAAACAAGTTTGCTCATGTTGATATAATAATGAGCGATAATACAGGAAAACCAGCATACAAAGTCATGCATTTATTTTTGACCCCATTCTTCGTCTCACCGTCCTGGCACTTGCATTGCTCAGCCAATCAGAAGGTGTGTACCACTGGCTTGCATCCACACGCTCCTAGGTGACAACTCTGTGCAGCAACTTTTACATTCTTTGTAAAGCATGTGTTATAAAAAAAAATTAAAAAAACTCTTCACAAAGTGCAACTTTACACATATACAATTGTCATAAACTGGATATCCCACTTCTCATAATCTTTTCTCATTCATATCCAAAATTGAAAGGTCACCAAGAGTACCATCTTCTGTACAATGGAGATTAAAAAACTTGAAGTTAAGATATGAATGAATGGAATCATGGGTTGTAACCCCTCAGCCTTTTGATACGGAGGGGTATTGTCGTCATCTACGTGTCCGTCCGTCCGGCCATGCTTTCTTAACGCCATATCTAAAAAAATACTCACTTTGTAGAGACTAATTTTTTATCACACGGGACATTGAGGTGCTTCAGGTGCAAATCGAAAAGTCACTAGGTCATAGTCCTACATTAAAAAAAAAAAAGAAAGAAAGAAAAAAGAAAAAAAGGCGTTAACACAATATCAAAAAATATTGAATGTAGCTTCATCAATTATTTATGACAGTTGGTCCTAAGGGTGCCTCAGAAGCCTGGCAAAAACAAGGTTACTGGGTCACATATTTTGGTCGCAGTGCTGCATTGAAGAAAAATGGCAGTACCAGGAAATCTTCAAATCTTAATTTTCTCATTGTAGCTGCACCAATTATTTATGACAGTTGGTCCTACGGATGCCACAGACATCTAGTGAAACCTGGTCACTGGGTCACATATTTAGGTCACAGTGTTGCATTGAAGAAAATGGCCTTGCCATGTTATCTCTGCTCATTTAATTTGCACCAAAGCTTTGTCATTAGTTCAAACAGAAGGAACCTTGACCTTCCCAAGGATAT
>OZ026622.1:29363897-29418897 GCA_964020975.1 Hermodice carunculata | reverse complement strand
TATCACCTACGCGTCCATTCGTCTGTCTGTCCGTCCGTCCTGGCCGAGGGGTTTTCGGTCATTGATCGGCTTCTAGTTTTACTTAGCTGTGGACCTCTATGTTCAAATGCGTCGAATGCAGTGTCAATTAGGAAAGGGGTAACATTGGTTTTCATGTAAATCCG
The DNA here is from genome assembly GCA_964020975.1 of Hermodice carunculata. Classification (NCBI taxonomy): domain Eukaryota; kingdom Metazoa; phylum Annelida; class Polychaeta; order Eunicida; family Amphinomidae; genus Hermodice; species Hermodice carunculata. The sequence continues at coordinate 29,418,733 of OZ026622.1, read as the reverse complement.
TTCCATTCAAATGGATTTATAACTTTCCAAACTATAGGAGAATACGATTTCCCTTACACAGGGTAACATCAATGAAAAATATATAGGACACTTCCATTGACGAATATGGACCAAAATAGTCCGCACCCTTGACAATATACACCTTTCTGTAGGTAGGTAGGTAGGTAGGTAGGTAGGTAGGTAGGTAGGTAGGTAGGCAGGTAGGTAGGTAATTTGTTTATTTCAATGACTTGTACAACAAAAGATACACAAAAGTAACAAAATGTACCCAGCCCTTTGGGCTTATAAGTCAATATAGGTATGAATTCACCATTGCGGCCAATCCGGTGCAGGTTACCGCACTAAATAATTCTTGGTTGTCTTGTGCTGACACCTTTGGGGGCCATTTACCTGTAATTAACCCATTGTTTCAGCTAGACTATTACTTGAACTTATCAGCCTGTTTCTGTTGTATGGTTTGACAGATATTTTTTCCATGATCAGTTTTATAAACAGAGGGCAAATCACATATTCATACATAGTGACGTAATGCTGGCAAGCTGTGCTCGTAGCACGTGTTTCCTGGCTATGACAGGTAAACACTGGCATAACTTTTGATTCTATCTATAGACTCGCCTTTTTTATCTTGAATGTTTTCAAGGAAAGGTGCCTGCACAACACCAACTGCATACTTTATTTTAAAAAGTGACGCAACAAAAGTTATACGCCTTTATGCTAATATGAAAATATACAGTAAATATAATGGTGGTTCCATCCATATATATATATATATATATATATATATATATATATATATATATATATATATATATGGTGGTTCCATCCATATATATATATATATATATATATATATATATATATATATATATATATATATATATATATATATATATATATGTATATATATATACATATATATATATACACACACACACACACACACACATATATATATATATATATATAATATATATATATATATATATATATATATATATATATATATAATTCAACAAGCCCATACTTGACATAATAATCAGCCCAATAATGATAATCATATTTTCATTTATTCATTCTCCAGTAGGGCACTAATTGGAAATAAAGTAACAATGACCGTCATTTTGTTTTTAAGAAGAGTTATATAGCTTTGAACGACTACGGTACCAAGCATTACTTACAAATTTAGAAACAGCTTTCACATTAACATTAGTCATAATGTATACAAACTTACTCTCAACATCTAACCCATGAACTGTCATATCATTTGTTGCAATCACTGAATACGAATTTTCCCTTAGATCCTGGTAAATATTACATGAACATATGAAATAAACTCTATGTTCAATGCACCTCGCATCACAAAATACACATAGTCTTTGATTTAGAGAAACACACGAATACCTGCAAGTTTCAACACGTAGTGTAAGTATACCTGACCTAAAATGTGCAAAAATTGACCGAGCTGATCTAGATAAAAATGAAGTAACATAATTTTTCTACATGTAATTCTCTTTTAAACTATATATATTGCCGTCGTTTTGGTTTAGTACGAGTATTAGTTAACCACTCTGACAGAAGCAGTAGTATTAGCATACAGAGACTTGACTGCTCGGCAAAATTTTCCGTCAATATTATGTGAAATTAGTTTTTGAAAAGTCAAATATCTGTCCACCCAATCAAACGCCTTTTCGAAGTCGATAAAGGCAGCAAAAGTTGACAAGTTTGTTGATAACCCATTAAGAATAACGGCTGATAGAACATAAGCATGCTCAAAACAAGAGCGACCGTGACGAAAACCATTTTGTTCATAAACAAAAATATAAAAAACTTCAAGATAATTATTTAGATGTTATTCAATAATGTAGTATAAACTTTAGATACAGTAGATAGCAAGCTTTTACCTCTGTAGTTCAGGGGAACATGTACATCTTTCTTTGAACCTTTTGGAATCTGAACTATAATAGATTGCACCCATACTGATGGGACAATACTATGTTTGAATCATTTATCAATTAGTTACGTTAATAATAAGGTTATACTATAATGCTGTAGAATTTCGTTAAAGATATTATCAACCTCGATTGCTTTCTTCTTTTTAAGAGCCCTCAATACACCGGAAACTTCATTAGCATTAACCCAATAATTCAGTTCCTCATTCTGTGTTTGGTGCTTATTTAAAGTACCTTCTACACGATTTTTCTCATTAACAGTATTTCTATAAAAACCAGCATCAAAATATAATGGCAAGTCATCCGGACGGTTATATAATTCTGAAAAATCATTCGACCATTTATCCTTCACAGCATTCAAATTTTGTAACCAAATTTCCATTCCTATATATCTGTAAAGGAATATCTTTTGCAGCACGTGGACCAAGCTTTTTAATATGTTGCCAGAATTCCTTAGGATATTCACTATGTAGCTTGTCTATCTGAATTATCAAACCTCTATCATTATAAGCGCTTGCTTTTTGCCTCAGTACTTTATGAAAATTTCTATCGGCTGCAACAAATAAATGTCTTTACCTTGTGTCGTCCTGTCGTGAACCAGTATATTTTCTAAAATTAGAGTTACAATGATGCATTACTTTCCATAATGCCATAACTCGCCATCCCAGTATGGTTTCTGGGTATGTAACCTTATTTTTTTACATGTCTTTTAATGCGTCCTTATATGAAAGAAAATTTTCCATTTCAGCTAATAACGTAGAACATAATTCAGCATGCATATTATCGATATCGACTTGATTTTCACGATAAGTTTCAATTTTATTTATGATATATAGAATTACCCTTTTAAATGTGTCATGATTCATAAATTGTTCACTTGAGTTTTTAAAATAATATTTGTGGCCCCTCCGATTATCAAACGTTTGCTCTGATGAATTATCATTTCGTACATGTATTTCATCGTTCAAATAAATAACATACCCACCTTTAAATTTTAACCACAGTATTGAGTGGTCCAGACGTTTACATTTATCTGTTTCAAGATAATCTATATTGAATTTTGTCATTAAATCCAAAATCCTCAAAACACTTAAATCAACACAATTAGGAAGAGTATAATGTGGGACTATTACAGGGATGCCAACATTCAAAGTGTCATTTCAGGGACAAGCAGTCAAAACCATCAGGGACAAAAAATAACAAAGAACATAGCTGCAAATACTCAATTTTGTTGAGGGACACACACCGTAAATCGGTCAACTTTTCAGCTTATTTCAGGGATTGTCCCTGATAATGAAGGACAGTTGGCAGCTGTGCTATTACCAGTATATAGTCCGCAACAGGGCGACCTTGACCTGATCTATAAAGTTAGTATAGACATCCAGCAGCGGTTGCCGAAAGAAATGGTGTGACGTCAACAAAGGACGGAAGGGCAAATCAGCTGTTCGTGGTCCAGCTTCAGTCATGCTCATAGTGATATGTGTTGTCATCTTAGTCCTTGACATGAGCTTTTTTCGTTGAATACGTTGGTATTCGTTGAATACTTACTCAGTGGCATGTACTTGATCAATACATAGTTTCCCGTCAAAGAAAACAAGGACGTATCCATATGGAATTCTGTTGGAATGAAAACTAGTGTATACAGCACATGTGCAGGTAGCCCCAAGGGACCTCCGCACGATCTGTAAGCTGGCGGTTCAAGCTGACAGCGCGTGGGGAGGTCCCTTGGGGCTAATGTGCAGGAATCTAGAGTACAGGCAACCTGCTGTTCAATAATAGTCTTCATATATATCACGTTACTTACGATAAGAGCGCGAAATGCCAAATTAAGACCTATTTTATGGCAACAGGTATCACTCATTACGCATTTTCTGTCGGAGCACCAATACACTGTGAAGTGGAACGATCAGGTTTATCGCATTGTACATTCGATGTACCCGATTGTTGGCAGTCTTTGTTCAGTATCAATACGAATATAACACGTGTATTCATTCGCAACGTGGTGGAACAACCTCACTGGGATTTGCAGCAGTGATCTTAAGTCAGCATAAGCTGTCACCCATTTGACAAAATTGATTTCAATGCCATTTGAAAGCTCTCATCCATGCTGTACAGCGAATCTAGTGATTTTCATTGATTGTGAGATAAAACGTTCAAAGACCAGTGACCAACTGACTTTTTAGGTACTTTTTGAATCAAACGACACTCTTGCTTCTGGAATTATGTATATCTCCTTTATGATGTTTTTTAATTATGTAAATGTCGAATGTTATCTTGCAAGAACCCATCATTGCAAAATCATAATTAACTTGTTATATATCCTTACGTCTCTCACTCGGACATATGTAAATGATCTTAGGTCGATTGAAACTCACAACGCGTTGACATTATCAATGTGATCTTAACGTACCAAGTAGATAAAGCACATGCTAGCAAATCTCACATCCGTGCGTTATGAAAAGAAGAATATCATCATATTCAAATTTCATTGATTTCAAACCAGATCGAGCCTTACGTTGTCGCAATTACAAATTGCGGAATACTGCTGCGAGCAGTCATAAGAAGGATGTCGTGGGTGCATTAAGGAGAACCATAATATTTTTCATCTATTCACTGTGCATTCCTACAATTTAATTGGCTGCTAGTATACTTCGCGCTGTTAGATTGCTTCTTCTTCTTCTTCTTCTTCTTCTTCTTCTTCTTCTTCTTCTTCTTCTTCTTCTTCTTCTTCTTCTTCTTCTTCTTCTTCTTCTTTTTCTTCTTCTTCTTCTTCTTCTTCTTCTTCTCCTTCTCCTTCTCCTTCTCCTTCTCCTTCTCCTTCTTCTTCTTCTTCTTCTTCTTCTTCTTCTTCTTCTGCCTGTGTGCAAACACAGACATAATATTTTCTCCTTCTCCTTCTCCTTCTCCTTCTCCTTCTCCTTCTCCTTCTCCTCCTCCTCCTCCTCCTCCTCCTCCTCCTCCTCCTCCTTCTTCTTCTTCTTCTTCTTCTTCTTCTTCTTCTTCTTCTTCTTCTTCTGCCTGTGTGCAAACATAGACATAATATTTTCTCATAATTCTATCTCTTTCTCTCCACCTAAAGTAAATGCCAGGAACTTTTCTCAGAGACCACGAAAACTATAAGCACAAAATTTTGCATGGTCATACTCCTATGATCCAGTTTTTTGCAATAATTTGCAATGGTATGCTGATATTCTGCTCTGGTAACTTTTGTATTGTCCTGTCTGTTTTGTATATATTTCTGTGCGTCTCCATGTTCTGGAGAACCCATTATATTTGTCAACTGATTGTACTACAGGCCTATCCAGATGAAATAAATATGTTTAAACTGACTAATATTTTTGAATTACTCAAATTACAGGCAGTTGAAAATTTTAAAGCATATTTTGTAAAGGTATTTAAGATACAGGTGTCAAACCCAACTTCATACAGACATGTCCAATGAAGCAAAAATGAAAGCTGAAAAAATATTTATGCTTATTGAGCACGCCAGGAAAACTTACATGTTTAGTACCTTCTAAAGTATTACAGATAAAGGTTTCATTTCCAACTTCAGTTCATAGGTTTGTACTATAGGCACAGTCAATGAAACAAGAATGAAAATTATAGAAATTTGATTCATCCTAATTATGCCCACTTGAAAATTTAAATGTTGAATATCTTTAAATGTATTATAGAAAGAGGTGTTGATCCAACTTCTATCCATGGGTTTGTCCTAGGGGCACATCCAATGGCGCATCTTGATGGTAACGGATCCTCTCACTTTTAATTTGAACAATGATGTCTCCAGAACTGTGTGAGTGGAGACTTTCGTATTGCAATGATGATACTCTTATTCAGGTGGAAGCTTCACATCTTCACATTTAAAAAAATCACCGTTTTACCATGTTCGGGCAGTTTTTTTATTTGAAGTTTATGGTCATCAAAATTCAGATTTAAAAAATGATTTTTGAGATGAAAATTGAGCATAGAAATCAGGAGATTTCAGCTGTCATCGACCACGTGACATTTGTTTATTTGTGTACGCAATGTTCCATGACAAGTGTTTGTACAGTCATCAGCCTGAGTCCCCAGTACAGGCAAGGTTGCTTACTCAGGCGGAACAGAGCGTAATCTGTCCATCCCATAGGCCTTACTGGCTAATTAATTTTCTTCACAGAGTTACACATATCCCTATTTCAAGTCTGCTGAATTGTGGGAAAATCATTAATCAAAATAGATAATAAACATTACCATTGTTGGCAGACCAGCGGCTTTGACAGCCATTTGGTCTAGTAACGTCTCAAAGATTTCAGTTTCACAGAAATATACTCATTCAGTTGGCATCATGAAAGCATTGCGAGGCTATGGATGAGAACAATGGTCACATTGGTTCTTGTTATTGTCTCAAGTCACTTTGATGCTAGGCACTGATGCAAGGTTGTTTTGGCAATGTTCCTGCCTGGTGGTGAAACCAAAAACCAAACTAACATTTGGCTGCATTTATTATTATAAACATATTTATTTTCTCTGGATAGTACACAAAGACAAATCTGGAGGCTCTCCAGTACATAAGAGGACGCACAGGAATATATACTATACACACTGGACGAGAACAGAAGACTAAATTCACGGCTTGTACACGAGTAATACAACTGATGCCAGATAATGGAGGCTTATAATTAGATCATGTACTAAATTAGTAAATAAAACGTCTAAATTCTGATAAGAATGTCTGAACAGCCTCAAAGATGAATACATTATCAGTGTCTGGCAAATCCTCACTACCTTTCAAGAGAATATTTACTAAAATGTCATTAGAGCACTGAACTATTAAAGTCGGATTTACACCTGGAGCGAGTAAGTGACACACAGTGTTCAGTAGACGGACCCTTTGCACAGTGAACTTGGGGCAGAACAAAAGGTAATGTTTCGTATCTTCAGTAGGATGAGAGCATGCACACGTTGAGGCTGGAAGGATATTGACATGATATAGATGGGCATTTAAAACAGAGAAGTTAAGACGTAGCTGCTTGTGGCATATGTTTAGGAAACGACTTCCATGTTTCAAGTATGTGGACTTTTTGTCAACACTTAAGAGTAATAGATTTAATTTAGATTTAAACTGCGGCAGGGAATTGGTGAGAAAACCATCAACCGGGAGGTTATTCCATAATTTGATAGCAGACGGGAGAAATGAATCGCCGAAGCGATTGGTGGTGAACCTAATTTGGCGTAATTCAGTACGATTTCTCAATAGATTTACATTTGAAAAGTAAGAAGGAAAAACCTTGATTTTTGGGCCATATAATAGTACTGTACTGATGAAATTGTTATTTTTTTTCGGAGGTGTACTATATACCCTCCCCTCAGGGAATCTTAGGGTGAAAGAGTGAGTGTTACTTATGCAAGAGGCAATTCTGTGTCGTTATCAAGCTGGGGGTCACTTCGGTACCACATGAGATAGCCAGAGCTAGCTGCGTATCACCAGCCTGGCAGCTGTGATACTGTTCACACGCACTTGCAATGACTGCATCAGCATTACTCATAGTACACTGAAGATTTCTTTCTGTTGTTTTTTTTTTTTTTTTGCTCACGGGGAGTTGTTTGCCTTAAAAAAACTTACAGTCAGTCTCCTAATTTACCTGTCACCCAGTCATCGGTTTACCAGATTCCTGGTTGGTGCAGACTACTTGATTTGTACCGGATTCAGGTATCCCACCTGTCAGATTCCTGGTTTCAAACCTCATTTTAAAGCTGATTCAGCATAGCCTAAGTCGAAGAGAGTCTATTAGACTACAATGAGGAAGGGGGCGGTGCTCCTTTAAAAAAGGGAGAATACAAAAATGAGGAATGTAAACAGCCTCAAAATATCCCTAAGAAAGTGGAGGCACTGGAAGTCCTATTTTCCAAATTGGAGAACAAAATTAATTTGAAAAACTCCACAAACTGGCAAACAGCCTGGAAACCAGCATGAGTCCGGACCACAAGACCAGCCATAAAGCTGTGCACAAGAAGAAAAAGTGTGCAGACACCAGTGATAGCAGATCCAATGAAGAGGGCTAATATCATGAGCCTGAAAATGAGCTGGGAGATGAGCTAGATGAACTTGAGCTGAAAGTTCTCGTCAGCTCCCAAGAGCCCCAAGAAAAGGATGAAAATTAAAAAAAAAACAAAAAATGAACAGAATGATGACTGGCTGGAGACCACGGAATGAGATTGTCGCGACAATGAATTAAACATTTGGACCTGCAGTCAATAAATTAATATACGCTTGCCACAATGGTCAACAAACACTTTGAAAACTCACTGAACCATGAACGAGTGAAAAAAAAATAGAGGTAGAATATTGCGTTCCCTCACACTGCCAAAAAAATGCTGTCCCTAAAGTAAAGGGTGGGTGGGTGGTGGGGGAGGATATGGAGTACATTGTCATTGAAAGAACACAAAACAGTGAAAAAGGGACATGTGCTTCATGTTTGCCCAGAAAGTTATAATAGGAAGGACTGCTGCCATTCTCAAAATGAAGAATGCCTTTACAATATCCAGCCGTGACTGCCAAACAGTTGGACAGCTGGCTCACCTGTTCAAGGTGGGATCACATGCCAACCCTTCATAACTTTTCTACCCACCCTGTGTTGTAACTTGAAGTTCTGTGGAAATCTGAAGGGTGACATGCAGCTTGCTTTGGCTATCTCTTGTGATCTTTACGTTCCCGATCGATAACGCCACAGAACTGCGTCAAGCTTCACCTCCAGGTAAGTTCGCTTAACTTTCTATTATGTATGAGAAATGGCACCATAATCTATCGTTGTGGATTTCTCAGAACTTTATTTTTGCCTGACCAACCAATTTTGTGATTGACCTTACATGAGAATGAATACCTGGAAATAAGCGGGTATTGAAAGAAAAGCATTTAATCCAGGGTCGCTTTTCTTTGTTTTAATCACATAAATAATACTTCCATGACTTTTGTAGCTTATTAAATGATGAAAATGTATAACCTTCCAGAACCAACTTTGAATTTCCATAACTTTTTATGAAAATAAAAAAAACCTTCCTGTATGTTGATATGTATTTTGAATTTCTTTACTTGTCAAATTTAAAAAAAAGAAGATATTTTGTGAGAAATCTGCAGAGAGGTGTAAATCATACCTGTCGGGAAAATAGCCACAAAATATCTTATAAATACCTAAATAATGTTTGTGTTTTACTTCAATCACATTGTAACATATTGAGCATCAAGAAAATATATAGTTTTAGTTTGTTGAAGACAAAATTAGATGGATTAGAGGAGGTCAAAGTCGGCAGTCTCAGTCTACACCAGCTTGCTGGCTTCCACCTTAAAGATGACTTTGATGTTATTTCAAAGGTCACAGGCCCACTTCTGCTTATATGTGTCATCACAAGTATCACAGATCCTGACTTGTAATATTTAAGATAATAGTACACACAACTTGCGTACATATTGCAAATTTAAAAAAAGATTTTAGCATGGAAAGTTATCTTGTGTAACATTCCAGTCAATAAACGTAATAATTTCACAAAACTTCGTGTGAGTGCCCACACTTTGGAAATTGAAGCGGGGAGATACACAAGACCCAAAACACCAGTAGAATTACGTAAGTGTCGGTTGTGCAATATGGACGCAGTAGAAGATGACCAACACTTTATTCTAGACTGTAATTTGTATTCTGATATAAGAGAAGAATTATATAATAATCTTACCCGGTGCTGTGTGAACTTCAGAGATCTCTCACAATCAGAAAAGTTTCATTTCATTATGTCTACAGGCAACGGCAGACCATCTTTATGTAAGTGTGGAATTATATCAACTGCGCATTTGAGAAGCGCTCCTGTACTGTGGGCCATACCTAACTATGAATCAATGTAATTAGTTTGTATATATGGTTTACCCTGATATGGTGGGTAAAATGGTCGGTACCATGGAGCTCTTGTTATTAGGGAGGGTTGACAGTTCATCAGGTGCATGTAACCCCTCATGCTCCCATATGGAACACTGCGTGCACAGGTTGGATTGACAGACCTCGTTAAAGGTCTGGTAAAACATGTACATATAAATTATTTGTGTGTTGGCAGATTAGTCCATGACTACACTGTATGCATTGCATGGTTCATCTCAATAAAGTTTATTTCATATTGTAATTCGAAACACCGTTCAGTAGTTTGACTTGACTGGTATTTACGGGTAACTGAGAATAACGTAATGTCGTTGATCCTTCCATGTTGCAGGTGGCCGTTGAAGACGTCCTGGGAGAGCCTGATGGCGTCCACTCTGCCGAGTGTTTGTGGACACACGCCTCCGTGGGTTATCAGTGCAGCAGAGACTGTTGTTATTGTTTACTCTCTTTCTTCTTTGCAATCCCAATGACTGTGTGTTGGGGATGGATCTTTGCCTGCGAAAGCTTTTGTCAAATCTGGCAGTATACCCCATCGCTCCGCTACTGCGCCATTCAGCTGAGCTGTTGGCAGAAGTTCTTCGGTACCTGTGTACAGTGCTTCCTCGGTCCCATATGTGAAACCTGTGGCTTTCTCTTCAGCAGAATAGAAGTTAAAAATGTGTCAGCATAGATAATTTCTATGTTAAACAACATTGACAATGTGTTTCTTTGATAAGATGGGTGACAATCATGATGGTACCGCCAAAATGTAGAATTCTGTGGAATCCTAAAGGCAGACAAACGGATTTTACTGGACAGAACTCCTTTTGTCATATTAACCTACGTAACACACTGTAATACAGTGTTCGGATTTTTGGTTCGTCACCATTGTTCCTGCAAATATTTGTACTCCGCTTTTGTATCAAATATTCATAACACACGTTTTACTACTTTTGCATGGCACTCATAATTTATTTGCTTTGTGAGGTGCAAGGCAAGAAAGGGAATACACCTTTGACATATGTACATCTAAAATTTTACAAGGCATAAAAACAAACAGTTGGTAACAAATCCTTGAAGAGTTTGCGAACCCTGTTATTAAAGAAGGAAGAATGTTACGTGTGATGCACTGTCTCTAGTTTTAAGTCATCGGACACAAATGAAGGTATATTTAATGCAGTACAGCTCTTCATTACAGAGACCCGAAGGTTCGAATTTTAAATCTAAATGCCTGCTCATGGTGAAATTGTTATATTTAATAGCTTTCCTTATCTAGCACACTTCCTATGGTGATTTATATACGTGTTGTCATTACATACACTTAACATCTTATTCCTCGATGTGTTTTCCCTCCCAGTGGTAGCATTTTTGTTAATATTCTTATTGTACTGTACTGTGTGTCTTGTAAATACTCTGTGTCTCTCTCTTTGTACTCGAGAACCACTCGATTAGTCTCTCTTGTACTGTTTTGGTGATCCAGGTGAAATGAATATGTTTAAATAAAAAAAAATCGGTGTTAGAACGTGAAATTTATCATTGGAATGTGAAACTTGTTACTGGTTACGTAAAATACGTCCTGTCGTTTAAGCATCAATGATGCAACTGTCCCTTTGTGGGTATGTATAATAAGGAGAATGCCATCAATGTAATACAACTACAAGACAGAATGGAACGATAAAACCTCTCAAACAGAGTTGCCGAATTGTTGTTGCATTCATTGAGTCTCGATGGAATGAGAATATGGTATGTGTCTTCATTTTTCATTCTTTACTTTCATGAATGGAATATATACGTGTACATGTGCACTTGACTTTGAGACGATGCCCTGGTTATCCGTAGTGCACTTATACCTTACTCTTTCCTGTTATACTTTATCTTTCGTCAAATTAATTATCTCAAGTCAAAGACGATCGTAACTTTTTAGTCTCTGTGCGACGGTGCCAAAGGTCGAGGGTTCAAATCTCACAGGAGGCTGACAACAAATTATGGTACATGTACTTTTTATTATTTGATATTCTATTGGTTTCTTTTTGCTGTGGGCCATTCCACGGACTTAAAGGTTATGTTAGCGTTGTATTCACTTATTCATAATTAATATTGCCAGTCTGTGGAAATGCCTGACTGTGTCAATGTACAAACCACACTGCTATAACATCACACTGGGCCTTCTGTCAATCTTTTTGGGGGTTGCCCTGATATGGCAGTGTTCAGAGTGTTGGGCTTTACATTTGGCTAGGCGATCGTGCCAAAGGGCGAGAGTTAATATCCCGCTGGAGGGGGAGAAAAAAATGTAATTTTAAAGATTTTATGTGCTCTTCAAATTTATATACGAATTACTTTATGTTCAGGTCTGGATATATTCTGAACTTTGTTTATTCTCTGCGTTTTCTGTTGATTTCAAACAGTTGTTTTTTCATAACTGTTAGTATAGCACTTCGAACATCTTCATATCTTTTGAGCCATGTAAGAACACTTGCTACCTAAGTTTACCAAAGTCATGATGACATTAACATACACAGTAGAATGTGGTTGCCTGCTATTAAAGACAGATTAAGTTACGCTATCTTTACTGTGGAGCGTGGTCAGACACGCGGAACAATAGTCTGTCCAGCAGGCAAAGAATGTGGTTGCATTCGTCACATGTGACCCAAAAAGGAGCCATTCATATTTAACTGCGATCCTGCTCACTTCCTCTGTTGCCGGGGCAACAGACTGATGCTTCCACCATGATCAGGGCAGATGTGTATTTTTTCTACATAAACATCCATAAATTACACATTTTCAACCAAAAGATAGCTCAATTTCGGCATCCTTTATGTTTCAAATATATGTTAAAACATTTTCTTCAGATTATTTTGTGTTTGTGTGGTTTATTTTATTGAAAAAGTAGTTTTGACCATGCTAAATATATGGATCTGCCCTGATGCAGGTGGTTCCCTCTTTTGCTCAATAGGTGTTAGAATAGGACCGCATTCAAATACGAATACATCCTATTCACTGACTTTACCAGGGAAACAGATGACAGCTTGGCGATGGTGACTTGCCTTGGCCTCCTGTCGTGCGCCTACCGACTGAGCCACAGGTACAAATAACGTAGTGATGTAGCCGAACGGAGACAATAAGGCGCCAAGTGTTTTTTACTCTCTTCTAATTGTCACTCATCTGTTGCTTTATTCCGCCCCATGTTATGATTTAACTTTAAGGGCTCAGGGGAATATTTATATCTCGTCAACTGTAAATTGAAATAGTGAAACTTCAGAAAAAAGTCATACGAATCATACAACAGAAAAAGTACAATGCACATACAGCTGCGTTATTTAAAAATCTCGAAGTCCTCAAAATAAAAAAGGGCCCTAAATTCGATGAAATTGATATCTGTAGATGTTTAGACAACCACGAGATAAATGATGCTTCAATTAATGCTCGTGAAAAAGTATACACACAGTATCTCAATGGTATGGTAAATTATGTTAAAGACACTACTGAGACTCTTTCATATAAGCAATAATAAAGCTCTATTTATTTGAAAATGTGAAGAAGATTCCTCTATACAAAATTGCAATGTATGTGTACAACCCTAGCGTACAGTTATTCCATCAGTTCAGTTCTTTTTTCAATCTTTTCTTGGCTATAACTGTTAGTTTCATACTAAAATGATGTTATATAGATACTTATATGTTGTGTTAGTCCATTAACGTGAAATAGATCTTCACATCTGTACCGTTTCTTGACAAATTATTTTTGCGAATAAAATAAAATTTTATATATATATATATACATATGTATATATATGTATATATGTACATATACATACATACATACATACATACATACATACATACATACATACATACATACATACATACATACATACATACATACATAATTTTATTCGCGTATCATGTTTGCATAAGAATACGTGGCGTCTGTATAAAACGAAGAATGAGCGGAATAGCGCCGGGTGCACAAAGAGGATCAAAACTATCGTCTGCAAAGTAATTACTCATAGCTTAATTATGGAAGAGTGCATGATTCGTGTATATCAATGATGATGAGGCTGTGTGCCGTTATATCTTCTGTTCTTGGAGCAAGCAGGGCTTTTGATGCATTTGGACATCAAGTTTCCATGTTTCATCTCTGCAAAAGTTTTAGCAGAGCGTGGTTTCGATCCACGGACCTCTGGGTTATGGGCCCAGCACGCTTCCACAGCGCCACTCTGCTTCATGTGTAGGTTATTGCGTATTTAATCAAGCTTTCATATGCATTCTCACACAATCAGTCACCCGTGCCAAGTCTGCAAAGCTCAAAGTGTGGCAGTGAGAGGACCATATTATTTCTGAAGTAACTCTCAGAGGGCGCATAACAAATATGACAATAGTTTTCCTCTGTGAATAGATTAGGTAAGGATATAATTACATGCAGTTTTAATGTTACAAATCTGACTGGGACCGTGACATTTCAAGAAAGACGAGTAAATTCCTTGTAACAGAACTGTACAGTATCCATAGAAACTGCTGCATCTGCTGAGAATCTTAATATCCTCCAACACCCACACCAGATATCGGTCGGCTATCGCACCAGTACTAAGCAGTAGAAATGACATCAAGCGCCCAATCGACATGATAATTTTGAAGTCCAGCAGTGCTTGAAATATTATTTTGCCAGAAGCATGTTACACGCAAAGTTTATTTGTCATGAACATATGGCAGAAAGTGAGGGTCACATCCAGCGTACATGTATGCCACCTGTCTGCCAGGTACAGGCCACATTAAAGGTTTAATCACCTGGTCTCATGTGACCGATTGCATCAGAATACAGGCTGTAGAACAGAATACAACAGGTAAGTCTTTCTGTGGCGTACGGCAAGCAGAGTGGCGCAGTGGAAGCGTGCTGGGCCCATAACCCAGAGGTCCGTGGATCGAAACCACGCTCTGCTAAGTTATTTTTCTGCATTTTCAGCTCATGTATGTTACATGTAAAATTGTTTTGATTTACAGTTGACGACATAAAGCAATCAGTCTAATTTTGCAGAGCTTGTAAAATCATTACACAACCACACACACACACACACACACATATATATATATATATATCTATATCTATATATATATATATGTATGTATATATATAATACTTTATCTTATATATATATATATGTATGTATATACATATATAATACTTTATCTTATAAAATGGCCACGAGGGACCATTGTCTACATGCAATAAATTACAATAAATGTCCTGAGCAGGATATATGAAAAGGTGAAATGAACTAAATCTACTGCAAAGAAATATTTTACATAATGGCATAACACTGTTGCAGACTGTTCTATTTACAGTTGACGACATAAAGTAATTGCTGTAACTCTGCACAGCGTATAAAACGCAGAATGAGCAAAGCACCCCAATCTATATAATTTACAGTTGACGACTTAAAGTAATCAGTCTAATTTCGCAGAGCGTATAAAATCATTACACATCTATCTATCTATCTATCTATCTATCTATCTATCTATCTATCTATCTATCTATCTATCTATCTATCTATCTATCTATCTATCTATCTATCTATCTATCTATCTATCTATCTGTCTGTCTGTCTGTCCGTCTATCTATCTATCTATCTATCTATCTATCTATCTATCTATCTATCTATCTATCTATCTATATATATATATATATATATATATATATATATAATACTTTATCCTGTAAAATGGCCGCGAGGGACCATTGCTTAGATGAAATAAATTACAATAAATGCCCTGAGCAGGATATATGAAAAGATAAAATGAACTAAATCTACTGCACAGAAATATTTAACATAATGGCATAACACTGTCGCAGACTGTTCTATATATATATATATATATATATATATATATATATATATATATATATATATATATATATATATATATATATATATATATATATACATATACATATGTGTGTTTGTGTGTGTGTGAGTATGTGTACGTGGGGTGTACGACATACCTGGTGTGCGTGTGCGTGTGTATTCGGGGGGGGGGGTAGTGTGTGTAATAATAATGATATTCAAACAGTCTTCTGTCAATGTCTTCGTGGAATTAATTCCAGTCTAGATTGCACTTAAACACGATTTTATCAAAACTTTATACTTTCCTTAAATGTTGCTACCAAACAAGAAAACTTTTCTTAGCAGAGCGTGGTTTCGATCCACGGACCTCTGGGTTATGGGCCCAGCACGCTTCCACTGCGCCACTCTGCTGTATGTTCGAAATGACAACGTGCTTCTGTTTGATCAAACCTTCAGCTACAGCATGATGCAATAATTCACCCTTCTCAAGTCTGGGAAGCAAACCTGATCACCTTGATGTAACAGGAAGAGTATATGGTTATCTTTTACCCGTGAACGCTTGTCTCATTCTCACTTGCCGTGAAATATGTTCATCTGTGTCTTGTTCCTGAGAAGTAAAAATACCCACGGTGCGTCAGAATTACCAACATTATACATATGTATATTGCACAATGGACTTATTTCTTGTTAATTATTGGTCAATGTTTTAACGTACCAAAAAGAAATTAAAATGGTGATCAGGACATGGTTTAACACTTGCTGCTCATGTTCCATGTTTGACCTATGGAAATGCAGGACTTCACTTTAATGTTGCTTCATGTGTGGAATATCTGTGTATGTTTGTTATTCATTAGCTGTCACAGTAGATATTTATATTTCCATTACCTCGTGCACATTATCAATAGGACGACCAAGAGTGCGTCGGCGTTAATATTCATAATATTATATTTACTCGACTTAAAGATGACTATATATGTGTGTGTTTGTGTCACGTTCATTGAACCTTGACAAAAACTGAACGCTAGTAGGACAGTAGACATGCAGTATAAAACGTATATGTACAATAATTATGTTATAATGTAACTGTCTAATATTATGCAGGGATGGACAACTAAAATCCCATTCTTCAGTCAAATATTCTAGTTTTTCGAACCCAGGACCCACAACAAAATTTGTTAAAACATTCTGAATTTCATCAGCAAGTATGCTGGCGATGCAGAAAAAATACTTTAGCAGAGCGTGGTTTCGATCCACGGACCTCTGGGTTATGGGCCCAGCACGCTTCCACTGCGCCACTCTGCTTCATTTGTAACTGAAGAATTAAGCTTTCATATGCATTCTGATGAAATAAGTCACCTGTGTCAAGTCTGCCAAGTTCAAAATATGGACTGTGGTAGTGACCGTGTCATATATTATTTCTGAAGTAACTGTCAGAGGGCGCATAAATATTGTGACAACAGTTTTCCTCTGTGAATAAATTATGTGATTATATAATTACATGTGGTTTTAATGTTACAAATCTGACTGGGACCATAACATTTCAAGAAAGGCGAGTAAATCTCTTGTAACAGAACTGTACAGTATCCATAGAAACTGCTGCATCTGCTGAGAATCTTAATATCCTCCAACACCCACACCAGATATCGGTCGGCTATCGCACCAGTACTAAGCAGTAGAAATGACATCAAGCGCCCAATCGACATGATAATTTTGAAGTCCAGCAGTGCTTGAAATATTATTTTGCCAGAAGCATGTTACACGCAAAGTTTATTTGTCATGAACATATGGCAGAAAGTGAGGGTCACATCCAGCGTACATGTATGCCACCTGTCTGCCAGGTACAGGCCACATTAAAGGTTTAATCACCTGGTCTCATGTGACCGATTGCATCAGAATACAGGCTGTAGAACAGAATACAACAGGTAAGTCTTTCTGTGGCGTACGGCAAGCAGAGTGGCGCAGTGGAAGCGTGCTGGGCCCATAACCCAGAGGTCCGTGGATCGAAACCACGCTCTGCTAAGTTATTTTTCTGCATTTTCAGCTCATGTATGTTACATGTAAAATTGTTTTGATTTACAGTTGACGACATAAAGCAATCAGTCTAATTTTGCAGAGCTTGTAAAATCATTACACAACCACACACACACACACACACACACACATATATATATATATATATATCTATATCTATATATATATATATGTATGTATATATATAATACTTTATCTTATATATATATATGTATGTATATACATATATAATACTTTATCTTATAAAATGGCCACGAGGGACCATTGTCTACATGCAATAAATTACAATAAATGTCCTGAGCAGGATATATGAAAAGGTGAAATGAACTAAATCTACTGCAAAGAAATATTTTACATAATGGCATAACACTGTTGCAGACTGTTCTATTTACAGTTGACGACATAAAGTAATTGCTGTAACTTTGCACAGCGTATAAAACGCAGAATGAGCAAAGCACCCCAATCTATATAATTTACAGTTGACGACTTAAAGTAATCAGTCTAATTTCGCAGAGCGTATAAAATCATTACACATCTATCTATCTATCTATCTATCTATCTATCTATCTATCTATCTATCTATCTATCTATCTATCTATCTATCTATCTATCTATCTATCTATCTATCTATCTGTCTCTCTGTCTGTCTGTCTGTCTGTCTATCTATCTATCTATCTATCTATCTATCTATCTATCTATCTATCTATCTATCTATATATATATATATATATATATATATATATATATATATATATATATATATATATATATATATAATACTTTATCCTGTAAAATGGCCGCGAGGGACCATTGCTTAGATGAAATAAATTACAATAAATGCCCTGAGCAGGATATATGAAAAGATAAAATGAACTAAATCTACTGCACAGAAATATTTAACATAATGGCATAACACTGTCGCAGACTGTTATATATATATATATATATATATATATATATATATATATATATATATATATATATATATATATATATATATATATATATATACATATACATATGTGTGTTTGTGTGTGTGTGAGTATGTGTACGTGGGGTGTACGACATACCTGGTGTGCGTGTGCGTGTGTATTCGGGGGGATAGTGTGTGTAATAATAATGATATTCAAACAGTCTTCTGTCAATGTCTTCGTGGAATTAATTCCAGTCTAGATTGCACTTAAACACGATTTTATCAAAACTTTAAACTTTCCTTAAATGTTGCTACCAAACAAGAAAACTTTTCTTAGCAGAGCGTGGTTTCGATCCACGGACCTCTGGGTTATGGGCCCAGCACGCTTCCACTGCGCCACTCTGCTGTATGTTCGATATGATAACGTGCTTCTGTTTGATCAAACCTTCAGCTACAGCATGATGCAATAATTCACCCTTCTCAAGTCTGGGAAGCAAACCTGATCACCTTGATGTAACAGGAAGAGTATATGGTTATCTTTTACCCGTGAACGCTTGTCTCATTCTCACTTGCCGTGAAATATGTTCATCTGTGTCTTGTTCCTGAGAAGTGAAAATACCCACGGTGCGTCAGAATTACCAACATTATACATATGTATATTGCACAATGGACTTATTTCTTGTTAATTATTGGTCAATGTTTTAACGTACCAAAAAGAAATTAAAATGGTGATCAGGACATGGTTTAACACTTGCTGCTCATGTTCCATGTTTGACCTATGGAAATGCAGGACTTCACTTTAATGTTGCTTCATGTGTGGAATATCTGTGTATGTTTGTTATTCATTAGCTGTCACAGTAGATATTTATATTTCCATTACCTCGTGCACATTATCAATAGGACGACCAAGAGTGCGTCGGCGTTAATATTCATAATATTATATTTACTCGACTTAAAGATGACTATATATGTGTGTGTTTGTGTCACGTTCATTGAACCTTGACAAAAACTGAACGCTAGTAGGACAGTAGACATGCAGTATAAAACGTATATGTACAATAATTATGTTATAATGTAACTGTCTAATATTATGCAGGGATGGACAACTAAAATCCCATTCTTCAGTCAAATATTCTAGTTTTTCGAACCCAGGACCCACAACAAAATTTGTTAAAACATTCTGAATTTCATCAGCAAGTATGCTGGCGATGCAGAAAAAATACTTTAGCAGAGCGTGGTTTCGATCCACGGACCTCTGGGTTATGGGCCCAGCACGCTTCCACTGCGCCACTCTGCTTCATTTGTAACTGAAGAATTAAGCTTTCATATGCATTCTGATGAAATAAGTCACCTGTGTCAAGTCTGCCAAGTTCAAAATATGGACTGTGGTAGTGACCGTGTCATATATTATTTCTGAAGTAACTGTCAGAGGGCGCATAAATATTGTGACAACAGTTTTCCTCTGTGAATAAATTATGTGATTATATAATTACATGTGGTTTTAATGTTACAAATCTGACTGGGACCATAACATTTCAAGAAAGGCGAGTAAATCTCTTGTAACAGAACTGTACAGTATCCATAGAAACTGCTGCATCTGCTGATAATCTTAATATCCTCCAACATCCACACCAGATATCGGTTGGCTATCGCACCAGTACTAAGCAGTAGAAATGACATCAAGCGTCCAATCGACATGATAATTTTGAAGTCCAGCAGTGCTTGAAATATTATTTTACCAGGAACATGCTACACGCAAAGTTTATTTATCATGAACATATAGCAGAAAGTGAGGGTCACATCCAGCGTACATGTATGCCACCTGTCCACCAGATGCAGGCCACATTGAAGGTTTAATCACCTGGTCTCATGTGACCTATTGCATCAGAATACAGGCTGTAGAACACAATACAACAGGTAAGTCTTTCTGTGACGTACGGCAAGCAGAGTGGCGCAGTGGAAGCGTGCTGGGCCCATAACCCAGAGGTCCGTGGATCGAAACCACGCTCTGCTACATTGTTTTTCTGCATTTTCACCTCATAACAATATACATGTTATACTATACATATTTCAGTGAAACATCATTATAACGACACTCAGATATCCGGCATATTCATTATAATTCCATAAGTTTTGAATGTCAAAGATTATTTCCCTTGTTGTTTGATTCATTTATCTGACATATTCAGTTATCTTACACATTTCTAAGGGAACAGATTGTGTTACTATAATAAGTTTTCACTGTATATGATTTTAAGTCGAGTAAACACAATTTTATTAGTATTAGCGCCGAAGTACTCCTGGTTGACATATTGACATGTACATGATGGCGTTCTGGATGACTGACTAATCATTGTTTCATTGAAAGTACCCTAAATTGTACTTGTTGCACTTTTGTGATTTAGGTTAAGTTGATAATTTATACACAGAGGTTGGGTTCTGAGCCTCCTGAAATCATTCTAGACACTTGATAATAAATTAATTATAAGTTTATTTGGTGGTGGATGTTTAGGAGGCACTGACAGAAATAGATTTCATGCCTGGATGTCCCAAATTTGCCAATCACTACTCCGGACAAGAAAAAATTAAGCATAGAGGGAAAATAAATATAACAAATGCAGAGGCTTACAGATATTACATTTTTAGTCAAATTCATTGTTACTCGCGCAAAGTGATCTCTGCACTGTAAGAAGAAACAATAAGTAAAATCCTGTAATGAAATAAAAAAATTGCTTTGTAACAAACTTCTTTCGTTTAACACTACCAAAAAAGGAAGGAAAACATACACTTTTCATTTTATTCGGCAGGAACAAATATTCACGGTGAGACCAGGACCTAATCCCTCCAAAAAATAATTTTCAACAATAAAAACTCATTGTCACTGCCTTTGTGAATCACTGTGAAAAACAAAAGAAGAAGAAAAAGGAATGTTCACTACGGCACATTTTGGCTGCCTTTCATCAAGAAGAAAAAGTTGAAACAAGGCTATTGTCTCAAGTATCATTAATTCATTGTCCCACTCCTTCGGCACGTCCACCGTTACGGTTTAGGTACACCAAAGCCCATTTCCTCATGTTTGGTACAGCTCGCCTGGTCATCCTTCTATCCTGGCGAAGGACATCAGCTTCAGCTTCCACTCCTCCTTGTAGGTCAGCTACATTAACTGGAGGAGTTGCAAAGACTCTTTCCTTCAAATAACCCCACAATCACAGGGTCTGAGGTCATGGGAGCGTGGTGGACACTCTGTGGCATGGTTGAGTGTAACTGCTCTGTCTCCAAACCGTTCATGCAGGCGATCACGAACTGCAATGGTTCTGTGGGCCGGTGCACCATCAATTGCCCGCCAGAGATTGCGAAAGCGTCCTCTTCGCATTCTCTGAAAGTTAGCTGTGAGTTGGGGCACAATATCGTTGTTTATCATGTTTAAGTAGTTGTGGCCATTGGCATTTCCATGGAAAATGAATGGGTCAAGCATGATGCCACACAGTTCAATCGATACTGTTACTGTAGCACGTCAAGCACGACTTTCATTTCTGTGAAGGATTATGAACTGGAGTATAATGCCTAACATTTTGTGTGTTTACCTCCCCATTCATCGAAAATCCAGCCTGGTTCCCTGTCATAAAACTTGCCAAGAAGCGACGGGGTCTTGCAGCAAGCCATTGAGAGAATGGCTTTCTGATATTCGCGTCTGCTTGGAGCAGCAGATGCCTGATTTCCATTTAAAAAGGATGCCATCTCAGCTCTTTCGGTGTAATTCGACTTAAGGATGACTTGCTAAGACTCAAAGCATTTCTTCGAGCACTGCTACGACGATTTCGGGTAAGCCTACCTCTGACTGCATCAATGTTAGCTAGTGTACGAACTGTATGATGCTAACCACTTCGATCCTTTTTCAGATTCAGGCTAGTACCCGTTATCTGGTATTTTCTGCTATTTGTTGGGGTGGTACTTCTTGCTGGCAACCGCTTTTGTGCGAATCTTGTGAAAACTTGCCTGAGAGCTTCAAGGCTACCTAATCAGGCATTTTCAGTTACCATAAACGATCTTTGCTCTGGTGTGAACTGCACCATTTTTCAAGATGCCATTTGTCATAATGAAACCACACAACTGAGCACCTGATTCCTAGCATACAACTTTTATGTAATACATTCTGACATTTGTACTCAAAATAAAGTGATGGGATACTGTGCAAAAGTTCTTTGTGGTCAATTTCATTATGCAGGCGACTCAAGAAATGATCTTCCAGGCTTCAATATATCAACTCTCTCTGCATAAAAAAGTGCAACGAGTGCCATTTTGAGTACCCTTAATACGACAGTAATTCTGCACTCATCCAGAACGGAATGGACACTGTTTGTGATGTCAAATAAAGCCAAGATAATGGGAAATCCTCACATACAAAATTTAGACTTTTTACGGTAACAAAAATGTTTTACTGTTGCGTTTTTTCTGGGACACACACACACACACACACGCACACACACACACACACACACACACACCTATCGATCTATCTATCTATCTATCTATCTATCTATCTATCTATCTATCTATCTATCTATCTATCTATCTATCTATCTATCTATCTATATATATGCAAGGAGCACGTCCTGGCAGTTTTATTGACAAGATGTATTTAATAATCTCTTGTACTTCCATGGCATCCTCAAGCGCCAGGCCTTTCCCGGATGGGTGCGCAGCCAACTCCGGCGAGGGCTTGTCGCTGTGAGGATATATATCTATGTCTACGAAGCATGATGTATCGTCTTTTTTATCTTATTTTCATGGCATCCTCGCAGCGCCAGGCCTTCCCCGGCGGGCTGTGCAGCGCTCGTGCTGCGCAGCTATCCCTGGCGAGGGGTTGACGCTGCGAGGATTTATATCTTTGTCTACGAAGCTTGATCTGTATCATCTTATATTTACATGGCATCCTCGCAGCGCCGGGCCTTCCCCGGCGGGCTGCGCAGCGCTGCCGCTGCGTGGCTAGCTCCGCCGAGGGCTTGACGTTGTGAGGATATATATATATATATCATTGTCCACGAAGCATGACTGTATTATCCAACATTGTGCCTGCTGCAGAAATGAGATAATGTATGATATTTTATTGTCTACTTTGCAATGTGGCGGTTTATCATGAGTTTTACTCTGTGTCATTTTGTGACCTATGAGGCTCTACATGATCTTATGTGTGTATTTGGATTTATCCCAGTATTAAGGGTCAATATATATATATATATATATATATATATATATATATATATATATATATATATATATATATATATATAAAAATATATATATATAAAATTCCACTAAGAGATTGACAGAAACTGTTTGAATATTACGCATCCACCCGCCCATTATATATATATATATATATATATATATATATATATATATATATATATATATATATATATATATATATAATGGGCGGGTGGATGCGTAATATATATATATATATATATATATATATTATATATATATATATATATATATATATATATATATATATATTGGGCGGGTGGATGCGTAATATTCAAACAGTTTCTGTCAATCTCTTAGTGGAATTTTTTTTCCCGGTGCAGGTTGCACTCAAACATTGTTTCGTTAAAACATTCTATTTTCTTCAATGGACCTACTAAACTAGAAAAATACTATTAGCAGAGCGTGGTTTCGATCCACGGACCTCTGGGTTATGGGCCCAGCACGCTTCCACTGCGCCACTCTGCTGTATGAATGAGCTTGGAAATTGTGCTTCTGTTTGATCAAACCTTCAGCTGCAGCATGACGTAATATCTTACCCCTGTCAAGCTTGAATATTCTGTAAAGCAAACTTGGTCACCTTGAGCAAGTTGAGGCAGCATGACGAGCATATGGTTATGTCTTACCAGTGAACACTTATCTCATTCTCATTTGCTGTGTAATGTGTTCATTTGTATCTTGTTCGTGGCAAGAAAAATACCGACGGTGCGTAAAAATTACCGATATTATATACATATATATGTGTGTGTGTTTGTGTGCATGTCACGCTCATTGAACCTTGATAACTGAACACTGTTAAGACGGCAGACAGTATAAAAAGTACAAAAACTTATACATTTGCTATATGACAATTGTCTAATAATATTGTGGTCATATTAATTAATACCAAGGGACCCACGACTAAAATCCCACGATTCAGTCAAATATTCTAGTTTCGAGCCCGGGACCCATAACAAAAAACATTCTGAATTTCAGAATTGCCAGCAATGCAGAAAAAAAAAATCTTAGCAGAGCGTGGTTTCGATCCACGGACCTCTGGGTTATGGGCCCAGCACGCTTCCACTGCGCCACTCTGCTTATAGAGAACCATTGATACGATTGACTTGAATGATTCTCTTTCCCAGCCTTGATTCTGATGCAATCGGTCTCCTGAGGTCAGGTGATTGAATCTGCGAAGTGGCCGGGCACCTGATAGACAGGTAACATGTACGCTGAATGTAACACATATATTGTGTAATAAGTACATGTTAAATAAACTCTGTATTTCACTGTTCATCTCTGGTTGAAGTAATCATAGTTTATTTGAGAAAATAAAACCTTTGCAACAATGAACTCAAAGTACTAGTAGGCAAGGTAAATGTTATTAATCCTAACAATCTCTGATTCTGCGCAGAAAGTTCTGTCACATACAGAGACTTTTGCCAGCTTTGTGCTGAAGTAAATACTCAGTAATTCATATCAAGGTGTACTCTGAAACATGACAACCGTATCTTTTTAAAGAAAAAAGGCATAGTGCAAACTGAAATGGCATTTTTTTGGACAACCTTATCTTTTTAAAGAAAAAAAAAGGTACAGTACCGACAGAAATGGCATTTTTTTCCATTTGTTTCTGTTTAAATTGATTTTTCATAATATTTTAAGTTTCGTTCATGGGGCCCTGTAAGGGGGGCCCCTGAAAATCCAAAAGTTTTGGCTGAAACAATCCAAAAATCCTTTATAGAATTGCAAGAAATCCTAAAAAAAAAAAAAATTTCAGTAATCTTTTAATCCTAAAACAGAAGAAAAATCCAATAATCCACATTATCAAGTACAAATATTCCAATAATCCCTTTAAAAAGGGCCAAAAATAATAAAATTCTAAAATCCTAACAAAGCCCTGTTCATGTACTTATTCACGGTCCTTTGTCCATTCGTTCAGTGGGACCACGTCACACAGACCCATATCAGGATTTCTTCAGCCGCGCCAGGCCTTCCCCGGCGGGCTGTGCAGCGCTCGTGCTGCGCAGCTATCCCTGGCGAGGGGTTGACGCTGCGAGGATTTATATCTCTGTCTACGAAGCTTGATCTGTATCATCTTATATTTACATGGCATCCTCGCAGCGCCGGGCCTTCCCCGGCGGGCTGCGCAGCGCTGCCGCTGCGTGGCTAGCTCCGCCGAGGGCTTGACGTTGTGAGGATATATATATATATATCATTGTCCACGAAGCATGACTGTATTATCCAACATTGTGCCTGCTGCAAAAATGAGATAATGTATGATATTTTATTGTCTACTTTGCAATGTGGCGGTTTATCATGAGTTTTACTCTGTTTCATTTTGTGACCTATGAGGCTCTACATGATCTTATGTGTGTATTTGGATTTATCCCAGTATTAAGGGTCAATATATATATATATATATATATATATATATATATATATATATATATATATATATATATATATATATATATATATATATATATATATATATATATATATATATATATACATATACATATATAATAATAATAATAATTTTATTAAAACCCCCGAATTCGAGGAAAAAATACACGATACATCGAGATAATCACAGTAAGACAATACAAGTAAAATACACAGAAGTTAATACAGGATAAAACAAAATGCACCGTAAAACTAAAAAGCTTTCGTCAGCAGTGATACAAGCATGTGTTCTTCCCCATACGGTTTAATAAAATTTTCGTGATGCAATAAAAATCTTAAAGAGTCGACTATGCCGTCTTGTCTGTTAAAATGCTTGCAGTTAGGCCGACTTCCAAACGCTAAAGACACTGGAGAGATCCCACTTTGGGTTACGTGATCTAAAAGTGTCCCTGGTACAGCTGAACCAGGTAAAACATATTCTGAAAGCAAATACAAATTCAAGTCACGTACACATGTGTCAATCTTAAAAATATTATTAAACAGTGATAAAGCACGTTCTCTAATTAAGCACTCGACAGGCTTTACATTTAGAGCCTTCACTAAGCACGTATGGTGATGTCGCTTCCCAATCCCTAGACACTGTTTAAGGAGACAGCCCTGCAGAGACTCCATTTTATTTATAGATGAACGATCAACATGAACACATTCCATGCCGTACAGAAGAGCAGGGGCACAAATGGTGTTCCAGAGATGACACTTTGTTTGGGAATCTAGCCCAGGGTAGACCATTCCGACTTCTCCGAGTCCATAGAAGGATCGTCTACAACTATTGATACGGTGGTCCACGTGACAACCACCAGAGCCATTACTAGTAAACAGGGCACCCAAGCTCTCAAGCTTATCTACAGTTTCTATCTCATTTTTACCTAACCACCATCTTGGTTTAGTTGAAAAGGGATGCTGACCAGAGATAAAACATTTTGTTTTAGCAGGGTTAAAGGAGAATCGCCACTGATCTGCGTAACGGTAGCATATATCTAACAAACTCTGAAGTCCAGCTACTGTAGAGCTAAGCAAGGTAATGTCATCTGCATAAGCGTACGAGTTAAACTTACAGGTGCCGACACGCACACCAATATCTGTCCTATACAATTCAACCAGTAAGTCATCTAAGTATAGGTTAGACGCCGCGTAGAGTTTTCCAATTGAATTAGAAGACGAGCGCGCAGCGCGAGTCTTCTAATTCAATTGGAAAACTCTACGAGGCGTCTGACATACTTATACTCCAAAAGATGGGTATTATAAAAGTATTTCCTACTTGAAACAAAGTTAAAAGACTTGATTTCGAAGAGAAAAGCGACAAATAAGAGTACATAATGTAACGACCTTTGACACTTGACCTGTCACGCTCCCTGACCCTATTCAATGCTGGTCAACAATAGACACGCTGGAATAAATATTATGTAAAATCCGTGAAGCATCGTCTCAGCTGTTTAGCGTAATGGACAGCACGCTCAGCCGTAGATCACAAAATTCGTGGTTCGAACCCTGCCAGGGACAAAATATTTTTTTCATTAAAAAGTGTAGACAAAAATTGTCGAAGTTCCATTGCAAAGTCCCGTCATGTGGTCACTTGCACTTCAGCGGATCTAATTCAATTAGACTCCTAGGAAGAGAGGAGCTCTATGAAAATTAGACTCCGCTGAAAACAATAGAAATTGGGCGCTGAGGAGTATAAGAATATATTAAACAGGTAAGGAGAGAGCAAACTTCCCTGTCTCGTGCCTGTAGTGATACTAAACGAAGTACTGTATTCTCCGTTCCACCTCACCATGGCGGACAAAGAGTTATACCAGGTATATAGAAATAGCCAGTGCGCAACTGGTAAAACACCCCTAAGTTTATGGAACAGCCCGTCATGCCAAATGCGGTCAAAGCACTTCTCCGCATTTAAACTACATGTATACACAGCACTTCCTTTAGATTTGGAGAAGGCACTAATATCGTTAAGAAAACTATTACAAAAGCCAGTGCCGCGACTTTTACGGAAACCAAACTGTGTGTTTGACACTTTGTCTGCTGGTAGCATAAACAATTCCACTAGTTTGGAGTGAACAGACGACAAAGTAATAGGTCTATAACTGCTGGCCTCATTTGGGCTCAAAGTCTGTTTCTTTAGAATAGGTACAATAATTCCGATACGGAAAACAAGGGGGACAACTGTTTGAGATAATATTACAGAATACAATGAAGCCAGTATATTACACAGTATATCCGACTTTCCATAGACGAGATGTTCGGTGCTGACCCCGTCGTAACCTGGAGCACAATTCCTATTAAGAGAGTTTATCATGTCATTTACGTGGTCACCTGTTACAGTTACGGGCGTCTTTTTACCAATGTTTTCCTGATATAACGAGTTAACACTTTGTGAAATTGCGGATTGGCTTGGTGACAAATTGCAAATTTTACCATTACCCATTATATCTCTGTAAAAATCACCAATTTGCTGTGCATGTAAAGCAGAATTCACCCTCTTTCTTTGTTTCTTTTTAATGCAATTCCAGAAAGCTGTCATTTTTCTGGAATTATATAGGTTATTTAGTTTGTTGTAGCTATTTTGGTGTACACAGTCTATTTGTCGACGAATCTTACGTCTAAACAACTTTTTAATCCCTTTGTAACATTTGTATACTTCACCGACCTTTGGGCGCCCGTTATCAACCCATAGGTGCCACCACCATCTTTTCCGGTCACGGAGTACACTGAGGTCGGGGCACCAATACCCTTTTGGCTGATATCGCCGACCCTCGCGCCCAGGAACACACCCCGCTTCATTTATTGCATCATGTATGACATTGTTAACCTGGGCGACATACTTATCAACCAACTCCTGAGCAGTTGATCGGTCACAATTTCCAGGGATACTTAAAAGAGACATGCCAGATAGCTTATTTTTAAGTATGTCATTGTACAATGAATTTTTCCCGTCGTTAGACCAGTTAGGAGTTACTGTGCGGTTATGCAAGACATGAGACAGGCAATTATTGTAAGATGTAGGTGAAAAATCTGGAGCCTTGGTGTGGACATTAATCATAAATTCTAGTCTGACCGGTAGGTGGTCGCTAACATTAGAACTTTCTTCCGGTACAATGCAGCAGCGGACAATATTATGAGCATCATATTTATTGGAAGTAATATGGTCTATCCATGTATAAATATTCCTAGTATGATTGAAGAAAGTGTAACCAATGCTCTTATCGGGGATAAAGTCTGCAATCATCATATCATTTGACGCTAAGAAGTCGAACATAATACTGCTGTGAGGGTTGAACTCGGGGGAAGAGTACCAACGTTTATGTAACTTGTTTGATTTCGGGAGTTGGACACTAAAATCTCCACAAATTTTAACAGGTGCTAACATGCTGTACGAATCGAGGACAGCTTGCAAGCAATCAATTGTTTCAATGAATAACTCGGTTTGTTTGGGATTACCTTGCTGAAAGAAAGGCATATATATACAGACAATAATTTGTACAGGTTTACCAGATGTATCGCTCACAACAATCGGTAGTATTCTATCACTGTATGCATCAAGCAAACGGAAGTTAAACCCATTCGATGACCTGCAAATTGCAGCCAAGCCCCCAAAGGGACGACCTGAAAAAGAAGCATCGATATCATGCATTGAAGTTTTTGCAAATACTTCAAATTCACCGCTACATTGATCATTCACGATGTCACTAATTAAACCAAGTTCGTGTGAGCGCAGCCAAGTTTCGTTTACACACAGCATATCGCAGTTTTCCAGCCTTTCACATATGTACTGGGACGACTGTTTGAATCCATGACAGTTAAATACCTCAAGGTTAAACTGTTCCTGGACTGACGGGGTTGAAGTATTGTTTATTTTAGGACTCAGTTGAGACTCTAAGTGATTACTGTCAGGATTAGTAATGTTATTAATATCGCCATCGAGGTCTTGTGTTCTCGTAATGTCCATAGGCATAGTATCGGTCACTATCGTGGAATATGTCCTCAGACCACTCATTGTACTGATCTCCCCAGTCGTAGTCACGGTCGAACTGGCCCGGCCTGCCCTGCTCCTTAAGACGGGGCTGGGTGCGATGGGACTCCCGGTGCTGGTGGGGCTCCGGGTGCTGAAGGCGCCACTGGTGGGGTTCCGGGTGCTGACGGTGTCGCTGAGTTTGCCGATGAGCGGGAGAACTGGATTTGGTGGGGGGTGGACCTTTCTTAAGAGACCGAGACCCTGGTTTGTTGGGATTTTGTGGCGCTTCTGGCAGAAAGGGCCGTACAATGATACCTTCATCCCAGTTTGAACTGTCCAACAGTTTTTTTGAAGCTAATTGGGAAACT
The DNA here is from genome assembly GCA_964020975.1 of Hermodice carunculata. Lineage (NCBI taxonomy): Eukaryota > Metazoa > Annelida > Polychaeta > Eunicida > Amphinomidae > Hermodice > Hermodice carunculata. The sequence continues at coordinate 29,388,094 of OZ026622.1, read as the reverse complement.
CGCACTTTGAATGAACGATACTTTCCTTTATACTTCCCGCTTATCATTGACACGTCACAATCTCCGACCTGGAGTGCATTAACATGGCATTTGATGTCATCTACTGTATTTGTATGGTGAATGCGACCAATGTAGATGTCACACATGGCGTTATCAGCCGCCACAACAGGTTTAGCGGCGGGTTTTGCGGCAACTGCCGCATAACTAGGGGATCTGCGGTCTGCCAAGTCCACATTGACTAATGGTGCGTTATTAGCAAGTGTCTTATTCGCACATTTCTTTTGCTTTTTCTGCTTCCTATGTCTTTTTTGGTGATATCTAGGAATAAAGAACGTGTCACTGTCACTGTTATCTGTGCTACTTTCATTCTCGTCTATTTTTGTGGTGGTGCGGGGAGCAGCGACCGGCGAAGATTCCGGGTAGTTACTTTCACTTAAGTTCCGCTGCGCCAAGCCTTCTTGTGATTGAGGTTTAACCTGGGCTTTTGCATTGTCACATAGGATGGATAATTGTGATCTGAGCTGTATGTTGTCAGCACGGAGCTCCTTCACTTCAGTGTCCATTTTACACACAGATAACTTCAGGTCGACAACGACCTTAAGAAGTTCAGCAAAGTCCTGGGAGGAGGGCACAGTAACCGTGTCCCGCTCGGGCGTGACACCTGCATCCCTGGTCACAAATATCTTATCCAGGTCTCGGGCAGGTAACTTATTTGCCAGCGACTCGCCAAGACTGGTGATATCTGATAAAATTTTGTGTCTCACCTGTCTGTTTATGGGTCTTTTGTCTTTATACAGAGGGTAATCCTGCTGAATGCTTTCACAGAGGGTTTTCCGTAATGACGTTAGAGCTTCATTGTCAACTTTGACCAAAGTATTCTGAATGTCTGTGATAGAATACTGGAAGATCTTCTCCAGATTATGCACAAAAGTCTGAGGGAAGTTGTTAGAGTCAACTGTACATAGATCTTCAAGTCCCTTTATGGATAAAATCCCGGCAGGCTTATCCGAGTCTATATTGCCGGTCATTGTGACGGATTAGCGTATTGAATGGAATGCGTACTGGGCGACCTGTGTATTGCCTGGGCCAGTTGTCCGTCTTCAGATTTCTGAGAAAAGGGTGTTTGTGGTCAGAAAATTCTGTACAAATGTCGGATGTCGGATTAGGTCCAGCCCTGGTGTACCTTGATATGTAATCCTAGCAGGTTGTATGATCAATTCGGACACGATGCGATATATTCCGATGTAAATTTGGTATAAATCTCAAGCACGATCACAATTATAATGGGCGGGTGGATGCGTAATATTCAAACAGTTTCTGTCAATCTCTTAGTGGAATTTTTTTTCCCGGTGCAGGTTGCACTCAAACATTGTTTCGTTAAAACATTCTATTTTCTTCAATGGACCTACTAAACTAGAAAAATACTATTAGCAGAGCGTGGTTTCGATCCACGGACCTCTGGGTTATGGGCCCAGCACGCTTCCACTGCGCCACTCTGCTGTATGAATGAGCTTGGAAATTGTGCTTCTGTTTGATCAAACCTTCAGCTGCAGCATGACGTAATATCTTACCCCTGTCAAGCTTGAATATTCTGTAAAGCAAACTTGGTCACCTTGAGCAAGTTGAGGCAGCATGACGAGCATATGGTTATGTCTTACCAGTGAACACTTATCTCATTCTCATTTGCTGTGTAATGTGTTCATTTGTATCTTGTTCGTGGCAAGAAAAATACCGACGGTGCGTAAAAATTACCGATATTATATACATATATATGTGTGTGTGTTTGTGTGCATGTCACGCTCATTGAACCTTGATAACTGAACACTGTTAAGACGGCAGACAGTATAAAAAGTACAAAAACTTATACATTTGCTATATGACAATTGTCTAATAATATTGTGGTCATATTAATTAATACCAAGGGACCCACGACTAAAATCCCACGATTCAGTCAAATATTCTAGTTTCGAGCCCGGGACCCATAACAAAAAACATTCTGAATTTCAGAATTGCCAGCAATGCAGAAAAAAAAAATCTTAGCAGAGCGTGGTTTCGATCCACGGACCTCTGGGTTATGGGCCCAGCACGCTTCCACTGCGCCACTCTGCTTATAGAGAACCATTGATACGATTGACTTGAATGATTCTCTTTCCCAGCCTTGATTCTGATGCAATCGGTCTCCTGAGGTCAGGTGATTGAATCTGCGAAGTGGCCGGGCACCTGATAGACAGGTAACATGTACGCTGAATGTAACACATATATTGTGTAATAAGTACATGTTAAATAAACTCTGTATTTCACTGTTCATCTCTGGTTGAAGTAATCATAGTTTATTTGAGAAAATAAAACCTTTGCAACAATGAACTCAAAGTACTAGTAGGCAAGGTAAATGTTATTAATCCTAACAATCTCTGATTCTGCGCAGAAAGTTCTGTCACATACAGAGACTTTTGCCAGCTTTGTGCTGAAGTAAATACTCAGTAATTCATATCAAGGTGTACTCTGAAACATGACAACCGTATCTTTTTAAAGAAAAAAGGCATAGTGCAAACTGAAATGGCATTTTTTTGGACAACCTTATCTTTTTAAAGAAAAAAAAAGGTACAGTACCGACAGAAATGGCATTTTTTCCATTTGTTTCTGTTTAAATTGATTTTTCATAATATTTTAAGTTTCGTTCATGGGGCCCTGTAAGGGGGGCCCCTGAAAATCCAAAAGTTTTGGCTGAAACAATCCAAAAATCCTTTATAGAATTGCAAGAAATCCTTAAAAAAAAAAAAAATTTCAGTAATCTTTTAATCCTAAAACAGAAGAAAAATCCAATAATCCACATTATCAAGTACAAATATTCCAATAATCCCTTTAAAAAGGGCCAAAAATAATAAAATTCTAAAATCCTAACAAAGCCCTGTTCATGTACTTATTCACGGTCCTTTGTCCATTCGTTCAGTGGGACCACGTCACACAGACCCATATCAGGATTTCTTCCTTTCAAACTTGAGCATATGTGACCGTTTGCCTCCCGCCTGAGGCTTGGCCTGAGACTTGCATAATTAATAAACTGTGCAGAAAGGAGAGCGGTTTAAGACTAGCATAAATTTATATTGTACCGTGAGCAGAGTGGCGCAGTGGAAGCGTGCTGGGCCCATAACCCAGAGGTCCGTGGATCGGAACCACGCTCTGCTAAAATATTTTTGACATGATATATTTAAATGATCTGTGCCCCCAGAACCACGCTCTGTCAAATCCGTGTTTGCTTTTAGCATGATTATTTACGGAAATTAGGAAGTTTGGACCAAAGTACCTTTGACAGCAATGCTTTCAACATTACGAAGTCGAAACAACCACATTTGATTTTGGACAAATTATAAAACAGTCGTAAGTTTTACTGACAAACTAACCCTTTGCAACAATAGAGAGGCCGTTTAGAGCATATTTATGTAGTACATGTATAGCCCACTTTACTTGTAGATGAAGGAACATATGAAACACCTTCACAGCAACGTTCGACTTGCAATATGTATACATTTTTTTTGGTAATCATATCCAAGGTAATCATATCTTTTAAACACATTCATGCACATATGCTTCGGCTTCGTTACTTCATGATCACGTGTGTTTCTGGTTAAAAGAGATTCGTGAAAAAAAAGGGATTAAGCATGCGTTAAATGTCCAGTCATCCATTCAATATATATGTGTGTGAACACATACATATCGTTTGTTTGTTTGTTTGCTTGTTTGTTTGTCTGTTTGTTTGTTTCTTTCTTTCCTTCCTTCCTTCCTTCCTTCCTTCCTTCCTTCATTCTTTCTTTCTTTCTTTTTTTCCCTTTTCACTCAATATTTGTGTCGTCCTTAACTCAAATGCCGCGTGAGCCAGAATGTTATTTTTGTTTGGCTAGAGCAACTACAGTGAAGTTTTTTTTATGCCATTTGGAACATTCAAGATTTTGTAAATTAGGGTCATCAGAAATTTCAATTTCATCGGGTTTCCAAAGTATTTCACATATACACACTGATGTTGAAGCTTTGGGTATGTTTTAAGTATCGTTCAGAATAGTCAAGATGTTGAAAATTATGAAAAAAAATTAGGCCAAGTAAAATTTCAATTCCTTCTGGTTTCCTAACTTTTCCACATTAGACACAAATGTTGGAGCTATGCGAATGTTTGTTTGAGCTGTTCATCCGATTGGCCCACTATATCATATCTGGGGTTTAAATTATTGCTAATCAGATGCGCTTGGGGATTTTTAAGTTGACTCTCTTGAAAATTATATAAGATAGAGATGTCATTCCAGCTTCAATTTATATACACGTATTGTAGCCATGCCTAACAATAATTAAACTGAAAATTGTAAAATTTAAATGCATGCTAATAAGGCATACATGGAAAGCTTAAGTGTTGAATATCTGAGAAAGATAAGTTACCAAACAAAGATCTAAGTTAAACTCATTGGTTTGCCTTACAGGTGCACCAATTAAATGAAAATGAAAGTTGTAAAAAATAAATTTTGTTACTTGCGCACACTTGGAAACCTTTAATGTTAAATATCTTTAAAAGTATTATAAAGGCGTTGATCCAAATAAGTTTCATCGGTTTGTGTTCCTGATAGAGCAGCATCCAATGACTGAAAATGAAAACTATAGAATTTTAATTTATTCTAATAAGGCACATTTGCCAGATTTGAATGTTTGACCACTTCTTTACTATTGCAGATGAAGCAGTCCCGACAAATTCCAATCCAACTGATTGTGTTAATTTTTCATGGCATACAGACAAATTTGTTGTCAAGCAAATCCTAATTTTCTATTAAATTTATTTGTTACTTTAATTGTTGCTACAATGGGCCCTTCCAATAAGAGAATCCCCGCCTAAAACCATCGCTTTACCACAGACCAGCTTCAGACGGCGAAAATTTAATGTGCACATGCATTTTAGAAGACGCTAATGTGACTATTTTTCTGTCACAGTAGGAACGGTATGCAGCCGCAAATATAAAGTTCACATTTTCCTGAACTCTTTCAATGCCAACTGCGACTAAAATCGACCTACTTGAAACGAACGGCTCTCAACTCTAATAGGGTGCAACATTCATATTCCACAACATTGTACTCTATTTCTTTAATGAGGATCGGGAAAATAGCCGGAGGCTAATACAAATCCCTCTCCTCGAGTAAATACAAGTAAATATTTCATACAATACAGCTGGAAAAAAAACAACAAACAATCAAAAACGAAACAAGAACAAAACATAGTACACACACACACACACACACACAAAATAACCAGTAGAAATGAACAGTTGCCATGGTGCCGAAGCACTTTGTTAGACAAGTTTGACAGTCCGTGAATATAGTTCCATTACGTGCTTGAAGGGAACCTTTTGGAACTTTCAATAAACATCATAGTTGCCTCAACAAGTATACAGTTAGACTCATATGATGCCAGACAGTTCCAAATAGTAGTAAATGCACTTTTTCCCAATTCCGTAATCAATTAAAGTTAATCTCTAGGTTTTCATTCATGAAAAAGTCTGAAATCCTTGCCAAAAGAATTTGTCTTGGGATGTTATGAAGTGGACACTGTAGTGAATAATAGATTACAGTTTCAGAGGGACATCGCAGGAGAAACTGGGTCTTTCAGTAAGGTGTCTAGTGAATAGATGTGCGTTTAGTGCACTGAAATCAACTCGAAGACGAGTGATCAAAATATTTAACTATCTGGGTCCGTGTCTTAACTGCCAGCGCCTATCGGCAAACAAGTAACGCTTAAGATGTACCTTGAAAGAGTTGACAGAAGGGCAATTTCTGAAGTTTAATGGAAGGGCGTTCCAAAGTCGGGTACACGATGGAATGAAAGAATATTTTAATAATGAAGTGTGCGCATCAAGCTGGGAGTGCCCGTGAAAATTGCGTAGCAGGTACTTACTGTCAGGTCGGGGGATCAGCGCTCTCAAGTGGTCAGGGCAAGTACCGCGCGTAATTTTATACATGGACCCACTCTCTGATAGCAGGTCCATGTTTTCATGGAGGTATTATATCTGTATAATACCTGCATGATGTCTTATAGTACGGAACCAATTTATGATATTTAGGTCTTATTTCCAGGCTGGGCCAGCCAAGGCACGATGATACTTTTGACTGATTTGATGTATTCATTGCACCCGAGACAAGTAATGATGCCTTTATTGAAGATTCCAGCATTGCTCTACGGCGTCCAGAGTAGTTGTCAAATACATGTCAACCGTACTCAAGTATAGGGCGTATGAAAGATGTGTATTTACAGTCCAGCGCATTACAGGGCAAATAAAACATGCATGATCTGATGTGTCCTATACGAAATGATGCCTTATTACAGATATTTTCATGTGGCTGTCACCACATAGCTTATCAGACAAGGTAACACCGAGATGTTTGTGCTCATGTACACGTGGGATGCGTTTGTTCAAAAAAGACTATTGATCTTGTGTTGGCTTTTTCTTTCTTTGTTAAAATTAACATTTCCTTAGTTTTATGAGGATTAAAATATACTTTCCATTCCCCCCACCCATTCCTCAATAACCTGCAAATTAGCATTACAATTTATTATTGTGCCCTCAGGCGTTTCAATAATTTCCATCAGTGTTGTATCATCCGCGAATAGGTAAATTTTGCAGGTAATATCAACCAAGTCATTTATAAATATCAAAACAACAAGGGGCCTAGGACACTACCATGGGGGACACCAAATTCAATATTTACCCAGTCCGAAAAGCTGCTCTCAATGCCTACCGTTTACTTTCTAAAACTTAAATATGATCTGATCCATGGAAGAAGTGAGTCATGTACACCTACATGTTGTAATTTTAATAATATGCCACGAATTCAGACACGGTCAAAAGCCTTTGTAATGTCTAAAAATATTAATCGATCTTCTTTTCCCTTATCGATTACTTGCCTTTTTTTACGTGTACGATGTTAATTAATTAGTTTACAGTGCTGTCCATTTTTCTAAACTACGAGTTGCAATATGTCAATAAATTATGGCTTGCCAGAAAATCGTACAATCTATTAAAAACACACAATTCAAACACTTTAGATACAGCACAAAGTAGAGAAACTGGTCGAAAGATTAAACAATTCAGCCAATGCGACATGAATATATTCAGCAAACAAACGGAAGACCTAATTTGGAATTCCACCAGGACCACTGTCTTACTAATTTGTAACTTTCTAAGTAAGGTCAAAACCTCGTTATCTACAATGATAATGCTCTCCAGTCTTTGATCCGTTCTATAAGTGATTGCAGGTAACTCACAGATGAAATCGTCCTTTATCCACTGGGAAGCAAAATAATCGTTGAGGCAATTTGCTTTGTCGAGAGAATTTAGGAAAAGAGATCCATTTTCAATTAATGAAGGTATTGGTTTCCTTGAGATCCACCCACAAGCTTGCTTCAAAGTTTTCAACCACCTTTTTGGCTCTTTCTTTCTTTCTTTCTTTCTTTCTTTCTTTCTTTCTTTCTTTCTTTCTTTCTTTCTTTCTTTCTTTCTTTCTTTCTTTCTTTCTTTCTTTCTTTCTTTCTTTCTTTCTTTCTTTTTGTTAGAAAGAATGTCATGTACTTTAATAAATAATCCCGTTCAGCTATCCTGACCAGATCAACCACTTCATTTCTGAGCCTGCGGTACCAAATCCAGTCACTTTGATTACCAGACCTTTTTGTCCGTCTGTAGGCGCGGTTCCGAACTCGCATATCGTAGCGCAGATTGGCAGTCATGAATTGCTTTATCTTGGGTGTTATAGAAACCTGTTTGTGTGGTATGCATTCCGACGCCACATCTGATAGAGACTGCGTGATACATTGACAAGTGTCATAAACATTGTCATCAACAAACATAGCGTCCCAAGGAGCTGATGACAGCAAGTCGTGCATTTTGTTAACCTTATCGTATTGCCAAGTAACCTTCTTAAAAGAATTACCTTTTCCGATATAAATGTTTGTCGTCAGTAAAATGCGTTCATGATCGCAAGTAGAAATAGGTGCCAAGTCTGAGGTAGTACAATTTACAGTATCTTTAATAACAAACACAAGGTCCAGTAAAGAATTCCCTCTTGATGGTTCAGTTACAAGTTGCTGTAGATTTAAACCACTGCGGGTATTTACTACAAGTTCCAGCATCCCACGAAATTCCTGGAAGATTATTGTCGCCTGCCACAATTAATGTATGCGGGGATTCAACAATCATTTTTCCAATCAGTTCTTGAAAGCGATCAAGAAAACCCCTGATGGTCTGTAAAAACTTGCAATAAATGTCTTACACTTATCAAAAGTTGTTTCAATGACTACAGATTCCAGAACTGGTGAACTAAGACCAGGCCTCAAGTTTGGCTTTAGTGCCTCCGATGTACAGATCGCTGCACCACCTCCTGATCTGTTGCAATTCATATTCCTTGTGAAAATACCTTTCATTTAAGTACCAACATGCCCATAGGAAAGCTATTGACTCAGTCCAAAACGTGGCACTGAAAGAGTTAATGCGAAGCCAGGACAAAATATAAATGTGCGTTTTGTGTCTACTCAAAATGTAAAGAACATTTGCGGTGTTTCAAATGGAAAATTAAGTTATATTGCATATATATATATATACTATCCATGATTATAAAAGAATCCTTATTTCCAGATGACAGAGTATAAATAACATAAAGCAAACTGTAATCAAACCCTACGACTAAAACGGAATATCCAGGACTTAATTCACTAGGTTTGTTACATTTGACATATTTTTATAATATATGATAGGCATCTCATTCTAGACATGTTACATCTGTATGTATGTTCGAATTCGTGTCTGTCAATCTGTGTGTTGTATGGTAAAGAGGATATTTCAGCAGTAGCGTTCTTTTTTAGCATTTCAAACCAATCAACTCACCACTATCATCACCACCATCATCCTCGTCGTCGTCGTCGTCACCATCTTTGTGCAGATATATAGATTGGGGGTTCCCATAGATTGGTCACACGTATAGTAAGATTATTGATTTGTCTTCATACTTTATACCTAGCTATTGTTGGAAGAGAATATTTCACGAACATCGCACATTGAAGTTTACCTCATACGATAGACCTTATACTGTCGAACCTTGAGAAAAATGTTGGTTTAAGTCAGGTGGTACGTCGATTTTCAGTAAGCGCAGTCTTGTTTTAGTAGGAGGACATGCTTGTAATTACATGGTGATTTTCCAAGGTTGGAAACTATTCGACAAGATGTAGCCTAATTTATCCTGTCTGAACGAAAATGCATGCACTTATTAGGCGTATTCTTAAATGGGACAACACATTTTTTGTTTGTGTATCGTTCATGTTACGTTTGTATATTTATTTCTGGTCATTCGTTCCTTTGTTCATTCATTTGCGAGGGTTATTACTCGTGTATTGTGACAATCACAAAATACGCGCGTCTATAAAGTTTACATATTCACACTTCAATTAACAAAATCACACGGCGATTTTGTGGGATCAGTACCACGTTACGGAGACCCAAGTCTGTGGCAGTGTTTCCATTAACCCACGATAGGGGCTATATTACCCTTTCAAAACCTGAATACCCTCTTAGAAAATTATAAGGAGTTAAAAGTCTTGTTTATTTAGATTTAACAATTGGTTAAATCTAGTCCTCTCTCCTGAATTTCCCTTCTTTGACCCCCGACAAAATTCCCGACGGAAAGACTGTGCGGTTCCTTATAATCAAGGATGCGGCCACATCACTGCTATAATTTTGAAACTCTGTCCTTCAAATATTGGAAATTTGTGACCTTTTGCATCAACCTCGACGCTTGAGCCAAAGCTCGCATCATTTCCCAGATCAGGAACAAGCAAAGTTGCGCAGTGGAAGCTGCTGCGCCCACTCACAGGTCCGTGGATCGAAAGTACTCTCTGCCAATCATCTTCTTTCATTATTACCAATTATATAAATACCGTAAGTTTCGACACTGTATCCACTATCTGGGCCAACCTTCTGCGCTTAAAGACGTTCGGTACACCGCGTTATGCGCAACCATTTATGGTCCAATGCCTCTATGCAGTTAGAGCTGGTATTTGTCGATACCTGCACTAGCTGCTGTTCGCTTTTCCTATTTTGCACAGTTCCGTTTGAGAAACATGGATTGTTTACGAAGAGTGAAAAGGAAAAAGAATGGGCGGTTTGTTAACAAATGCCAAAACAAAGGACTAAATACTTTAAAACAAGGCAGAATACGTCGAAACACGACAGTGTTAGACCAAAACGCATGTACACAATCAGCGAACGCTGACCAAGCCACCGTCGAAAGTGCCACGCCCACCCCCCAAATGCCACATGTACATGTAAACACTGACAGGGACGAAGGTCGCAAAATAGTGGAACTAAGTGTACTAGCCGATAATCTTGTATGCGAGGAATGTAAAAAAAAAAAAAACATTGTCCCTAAAAAACACAGAATCAGAAAAACGATATGGCTTGGTCAGTGTACTGTCCATTTCTTGTGAATGTGGTACGATAAACGCTGTCCCAACTGGAAAAAAACAACAACAGAGTAATACCCCAGCGTCAAAAGGTGGCACAGGCATATTTGATAATGTGCTACCTGTGCTACCATTCGACACTGTATTAAGGCAACTATAATTTTGATATTCTTATGTTTACCTCTTTTTTCCACATTGCTGTATTGCACTATGGAGAGAATCTTAAAATGTTTGCCTCTTCTAAGTAAAACTGTGAAAGTATATATTATGACTGGAATATAAAATTAACGACGTACTGCCGTTCATTTGAGCTACATACATGTATATTGATATGGTATCGAAGTGAGATAATGAATGGATACCTTTACCTATGAACTTAGAACAAATTAAGTCAACATGCATGAATTCTTTGTACAATTGCAGAAAAAATAGCACCGTATGATACCTTTTTTTGTTAATCAATGAAATCAGTACATATTTTGGAAACCCCCTACAATTTTTCAGGGATTTGTAAATATTTTTTCTATTTCAAATTTACAAAATACTGTGAGCACTTATACATTTTTGCAAGACCAGATGAATTTAAAGTCACATTCCAGCATGTTTTGTCTACATATTTGTTATTAAAAGGCTTGATATACATTGCAAACACTCATATCGAGGTAATTTATGCATAGTTATGCATCCTTAATTTGTTTTTTGCTTTTACCCACATATATAATGGCTGCTATCAAATTTCTGTAGTCCTCACATGTATCGCCACCTAGCGACAAAAGTAGCACCGTGACATGCCAATTTTTTGCTTGCATTTTGTTTCAAATGCCAATATCTTAGTTCACACCAAAAACCAGAGATTTCTAAATTCTTTTGACCAGTGTACCGAACGTCTTTAAGTTCCATCTTTGACCCAGCGGGTGTAACATAGCCTGGGGGCAACTTCATTGTCTGATACAATATTCCTATTCTAGAGCCCATCCCCGCCCACAACTATTAACTAGCTTCAAGGCATTGCATTTATATTTTTAGGTAATGCTCACACTGGAAAAGTCCCATTATATATTGTACATTACATTCATTCGACATATTAACATCCTTTAAAACTAATCACACATATATTTTGGATACTACCTCTTCAAAATATTAAATCGGGATTAACCCAGATTTGGCTGCCATCTTGAAAATTGTGGATTCAGCACGTAATGGTTTGTAAACGAGAAAAGTAAGGGGACGATCGGGGGGGGGGGGGGGGGAGTTATAAGATATGACACCAACAGTATATATTTTGAAAATATTTCAGAGCATCAATAATGATATGATATATGCTGTGGCTGCGATTCTTTTTGAGATCCAAATCAAATATATTTTTGTGCGACTGTCCCACAATGCATTGCGCCATGTTCAAAATCTCTAAATGCAGAGGAAAAAGAATATTGTCAATAACTTCTTGGCGCTGACTTTACACTGAGCCGCACCAGGGATACAGTATCCGGATAGATTTCGATTTTAATTCCTTGATATAGGCAATAATGTGATATCCGATTGATTCAAAGTTTGAGTGGAAAAGGGTGTAAATTTCCTTGCTTAAGATCAACCGAAGTCCAAACCATGCCCCGATGGGCCACTGATACCGGTTGCTAAAGCCAATCGAGACAATATTTCTTATGCATTTTGTTCCAGTTATATAGAGTCGTATTGAAGATTTTTCCACCTACGTAACATTAAGGAATTAATTTTAATCACTACAAGCAAAAGTGCCGTTCGATACACATGAACCGCTCAAGATACCATTCGATAAACTGCCAGGATATTAAATTTTGAAGTGTAAATTGTAGCACACGTGAGTCCATTGTATTTGTAATGCATCGGTACCACCCGGCAACCTGGTGTCTTAATCATGTCATACTGACGGAGGTGCTTACCATCAGGCAGATACATTGGTTATTTGAATCCTGCTGAGGAGGAGAGCGCATGTTTCACAGATTGGTGCCAAGCAACATTGTACACAGGTCCCAAAGAACTTTTGCATGCAACTCAGTTCAATGGCACACACGCGCAGAAGAGGCGTGTCGTACCACACATGGCGAAAACTTTGGCATCCGAATACGCATCCCCAAAACAGGACCAATGGTAACCCGCATAAAGCTGCTAGGAACTTGTAGAGACAGTCGCGGCTACCGCTAAAGCAGTAGTAGGCTACGCCCCATCCACAGTCCGTGGATCGGATGCTGTCTGGCTCCCCGATGACATCTTCGAACGCCACCTGTACATGTAAGAACCGCACATACAGTACACTTGGTCTGGTTTTAAGGCTAGGAGGCGGCATAATGCTATCAAGTGGTGGGAGTCAGTATTTTATCAATTATATGCAAAGATCACAGGGTGTTATGCCGTACTCCTTCCAGTAATAGCGCGCTGTACCAATCTAAAAATTCTTGGGTCAATGAACCAGGAGGGGTGTGCCATTTTATAGCTCCGATTCGAAAATAACAACCGTTTTTACAGGGCACATCAAGCTAGGAAAGCGGAAAGTATCGGCAGTACTGCTTCTGTTTTCAACAGATATCTTTTGAGTCCAACTGGAATGAATATGGCATAACTCCTGTCAGCCTGGTGATGGTATAATATGCATATACGATGGCTCATCCAGGGGATTACTGCACACCCAGATGAGAAAAAAATCACTGTCGATGTTTTTGCGGGCACACCATGCACAAAACAACAAGTTTTTCCCTTTTTTCAACTCCTGCTTTCGGTGTATAAATTATGTCTCGCAGCCTGATTTGTTTTGCAAGCATGATAATGTAAATATTTTGGAGATTGATTTGACTATGTTATAGATGGCCAAAATATTGGATTCGAAAACCAATTCTGAAATTGAAAATTTCTGATTTTCTTTTTGCAGCGGTTCTGTCTTTTAGCTGTTTATTCCTATCGTGTTATTCATTTATGCATCGAGTTGTAAAAGAATAACATCGCACAGTCATCATGGAGAATTGACAGTGATTTAGAAATAAAAGGACTATGACTTGTATGTGGTAATAAGTGGAATACGCCTTGTAAGTGGTAATCATTGGTAATATGGTTTACATTGATGCGAACTGTTGTCTCATAGTTATATACCTGAAGTCTTGAACAGGCAGGTATATTGTTGTTCTTAAGTTTAATACGTACAGGCTTCACTATACTGTACTATACCTTATGTTAGTTATATTAGATGCTTAAAATAATATCTAAAGTATTTTCCAAAGGAATTTCTCAAATCAACTACACATAGTGTTCTTAAACATATATTTCATCACCGACGGACGGATCGGGGGATTCGATCGAACCCCCCTCTGCGATATAAAAGAATACAATTAAAAAATGAAGTGAAATAAAATGAAATAAAATAAAGTAAAAATAAAATAAAATAAAATAAAACATTGGATGACAAAATCAAACAGCTGGACCTATTACCATCGCTTTCAAATTAAATTTACTGTCTGGATGTATATCTAAACATCTATCACCTTTAAACTGTCCATACTTTCAAATATAATTGTTATGTTTCAATATTCATTCTGTGTGCCCTTTGGAATTAAAATGTTATATATTACATAAAAAGCTTGGTCTACGCAATATTGTAACCCATGCTGCTCATGTTGCCATTATGGCTATGACCTTTGTCCGTTTTATTTTGAAACCAGTGACAGATTTGTCAGATCGCTGATTCAGTCAAGCATAATTATAATACAAGAGGCCAGTCATTTCGCCTCTTAACGTATCCTGATACGTATCCTTGTAGTTTCGTTTGGCACAACTTCAGAGCTGTCTTTCTCTTCATCTTTTCTTTTTAGTTTATGAAAGTATAATTTTTGGAATTGTCTAGTCTTAATCTACCATTTGGGGCACACTTCAAAGAACTATTGCGCTAGTTGTTTAATCTAATGGAACATACGGAAGTGCTTTGAAGTGGCTTTCTTTTTTATTTTGTGTATATAAGAATAGCACCCTATTAAAAACAGGGAAAACAAGGTCAATGTCTTCAAAATACGTGTACTTTGAAACTTAACAGTGTCCCTGAGTTTGTTCTTAGCTGCATCAGGTGTAAAATTATGAGACTGCAAAGTTAAAATTTGCTAACTTGTATATCCAAGACTTTGATTTAAAAAAATGAATACTTATATCCCAATATGCGCTTAGTAGGGACAATTTGGGGGACTCTTTTTGGGTTCATGGTGTCTGGAACAAAAGAGCATCATTTTGCACAGACGGAGCTGCTTTGAATAAGGGTGCAAGATTCATGTATCCTGTAAAAAAGACCTTTTATTTCAAGTAGCAGCATAACAGAAGTGACACAGAATATAAAAGTCCAGGTCAACAGCTTTCTTCCGCGCGCTTTGGACGCATAGAATCCGAAGCGCATGGAGGAAAGCTGTTGACTCAGTTCAAAATGTTACACTGAAAGAGTTAAGCATTTGACAAAAGTTTCATGTGTCTGTATCATTTTTAAGCACTTGTATATGGCCAAAATCGAGCATGATAGAATAATGGATTTTATCACCCAATTAGATTAATTTGAACACAGTTTATTACACATACAGTTATGCAGATATCTCTCGGGCAATGGTGCTGGTAGAGATACGGATACAAATACAGATATAGATATAGATACATAGGTAAAGATTTAAATATACATATGGATATAAATAAAAGTATAGGTTAGGTATAGGTGTTGATATACTTGTACATGTTCACATTGATATACATGATACATCCGGATATGGGTGAGGATACAGATACAGAAATCGGTTTAAGTATACAAACATGTAGCCTACTTGTAGGTTATTACATGGTTGTAGCTGTATCAGCCCCCGAGCACCCGTATCGTCACGATACCGAAGGTCAGGTAGCAATACGGGGGACATCTGTCACAGTCTTCCTTCTTGTGTTTTCGTTCTTCTGCTCATCTATTTTTTTTTAGCATCTGTTTCATTTACATCCGCCAAATCAGGCCTTTTTGTGCAGTGCTGTCATAACTTTTCTCGGTAAGGTGTTTCAAATTCAAAATTCTGTTGCAAATAGAATTTAGCACTCTGCCCCCTTTGTTGGCAGCCATTTTCAGGGCAATATTTATAATATTGTAATTAGGGAACCTTCTTACATCTCTGATTGGTTATTGAGGAGAAAAGTTGCCAGCAACCATTTTTAGAGTAATTTCTTATCTGTGATTGGGTATACGGGCAAAAAGCACATGTGCTTAATTTCAAGCCTCACTTCTATCTTATTCTACCTAAAATATCACACCCATTGCTCTCATATCAACCCATTACACGTGAGTAACCAGGTATGTATTTACACCGGATGGTAATATAAATAGTTATACCCCGGTACACATGCATGCATGTACACATAGACGTACACATACATGCAGATATAAATAAAGGCATGGATATATGTGTTTATGTACATACAGATATAAAGACAGATATAGATACAGATGTAACAGGTCATACAATCATATACCTTGATGTGGTAATTCAGATTGGTGGGATCCCTAATGTCCATGTCTGGGCCTTCTTCATTCGGTTTTAGGTGTCCCGCCATTTTCATCTTTTCCGTGTTACTTCATGTGTAATATTTTACGGCAGGTAACTATCTTACGTCGGAACACAGTCTGTGGAAAATGGCTTGAGAGCTGCGGTATTGTGACAATTCTCGGTCAATTAATAGGGTAAGCGGAGAGGCCGGAGCACAGAGTCTGCGAATAAGTATTCAAATCAGAGGGGGACGGGGGGGGGGTCCCGTTCAAGAACCACGGGGGAAAAAAAGTGCTTTCACAGTTCACGATGAAAAGTATATTTCAGAGATCCTCACAATCCACCGGACAAAATCTGGATTTTTTGCCTTTCCGAAAAACCGTCTTCCCTCTCTACCCCCCCCCCCCTCAACCCCCAACACACGGACACACAAACAGTGACTATATCAGAACTTTGATCCATATAGCACCAAAAACAAGCACATGAAGGCAAACAAAAGTATAGTCAGGAATAGCCCAAATCCTGCTCTGCTGCAAAACTTCCACGATTATATGACCAAAAATGTTTTCCCTTTCTCTGCCTGACCAATTTGGCACGTTTTCGACTGTCATATCAATATACCAATTTACTTTCGGGACTCACTCAAGGGAAACGGTGTGACCTGGTGATAGATATCAGTTGCTTTAAGCAAGGCTTAAACAAGGCCTGCTATGCACCTTCACCACGTGACTCGGTTAGACTTTTAACGAAAAAATGCAATATTATGCCATAGCTGGATCTTTGCTTTCACTAGACTTGAAAGAAGAAGAAAAAAAAATCCGCCGTCGGAAGATTAATGGTCACTAATAGACTGATTTAACGGTAAACCGTTATGTGTCATTCGATTTGGGCTATATGTGCCTCTTTCGTGGCTCGCGATACAGAGTTTCAGTCATGATCCTCAAAGATTCACCAACCGATACTACCTTTCAAAACTGCAGATTTGGCAGACAAGTGGCAGTGCTACCCGTTGTGAGGGAAAAAAACGATCAAAATGTATGTCCCCTGCGATATGCTGGCTAAATCAATAATGCAAAATATTACAGACGTGGGTGGAATATAACACGTAAAACGTACGGTGCCAAAACCTACTTCCGGTGTCACATGGGTGCACGTGTCTCCATTTGCGGCTAGTGAATGTCGGGAAGTTGGAGGGGGTAGGATATCTATAGCGCCACCTGAAAGCAACATTTTAATGACAATAATTCAATGCAAATCAATTATCTAAAGGTGATTTAGGCCGATCACGACAAAGTAATAACTACTCCAAACCCAAATGTAAACCGTAGAATATTTTATTGTGCACAGTACAATGAAGATTTTAAACAAACTTCCATAAAATGACAAAGGGGAAACAGCAGCAACAACTCACAAAAAAAAGTGATGGAGCTTCAGATTGTACCCTTATCAGGGATAAAAGCTTTGAAGTGCTAGATCAGTTACAAGAGATGTCAAGTTCTTCGAAGATTTTATAACAGGTAACATTACACCATTCCATTTGCAATCTGCGATTCCCCTCTGGCGATAACTTTGTGGTTGGCTGTTGATCCTCTAAAGGGTAAAACTGAAGATTATAATACACATTCTCTCAGGCTGACGTTTCAGGGTCCGGGTCAATGTTCGATCATTCCACTTGATGCCGTTTGAAGGCACCAAAGCATAAACTGAACGCTTCGCAGCATGGGTCAAAAAGGCAGTGGACACACAGGCCGTAGAAACGTTTGAGACAGTCACAGTTGATATCAAGTACGCGGAAACAAGGTGTGATCTGCCAGATATGTGAAAAGGAGATGCAGGCAAATTCACAGCCCCAGCACATGGCGAGCGGCACAGCACACAGGAATGTTGAAACAGTATAGCAGATGTTTTTCCATAAGTTGAAACACTTGTAGGACAGGCGCCACACGCAGTCTGCGCTGTGCGCCCCGTCTGGCTCGGCCAGAACGTCATGAAATTCCACCTGAAAATTAAAAAAAAAAGTATTTTGGTAATCCTCGTGTTGTAAAATAGATTAAACAAAAAGTTAGTAAAACTTCAAACTTGAGCCCCACACATGTTTTCTGTAAGCCGTATTCCTGGTGGATTTTAAGGAGTTTATATCTAACATTCAAAGAAGTCCAATAATGATCTTGAATAGAAATTTGAAATCATATTCGCAATACTTCGAAATTAACACCAGCGTAATAGCATGCACCTTTTTCTCCATTAAAAAATAA
Source organism: Hermodice carunculata (assembly GCA_964020975.1). Taxonomy (NCBI): domain Eukaryota; kingdom Metazoa; phylum Annelida; class Polychaeta; order Eunicida; family Amphinomidae; genus Hermodice; species Hermodice carunculata. The sequence goes on along the minus strand of OZ026622.1, from coordinate 29,369,843 downwards.
CTAACAAAAATTGTGCAGTGTCGTATACGTCTTCCGCTTTTGGGGTCATAAAAATAATACTTTAGTCAACAACTTTTCTGTGCATAAACTAGGCCGATGAAAGCGGCTGATTCAATCCATAGAGGATTAACATAATCTGACCATGATATATTTTTTCAATGAGTCTTTCATGTGTTTACATGTGTGCTGCTTATGAGTTCAGTGTCTTCCATTTTTTCGCTGTGGTGCCGTTTATAAAGTTGTCTTTCCTGCGGTGAGAACTGCTTGTCACTAGTTTTTTTTTACCTCACAACAATGAAATCATGTTCATATTCGTGAGAAATTATGTTTTATACGCCATTAAATCACTCAAAATATACTTTTCTTCAATAAAAGGCTTTGGTAATGTTATGCACATTTTACAGGATTTAATAATTTGAAATGAAATGGAAATGAAAATGATGGTTTCAAAAATGCAATAATGCTTACCATTAAATGAGCATTGATATTATTTGGGTCTCTGTTGATCAAGTCCAATTCATCAATAGGTTTTTCCAGTTCTTCCGCCATCATGAAAGTTTTTTGATGCTCTTCGGGAATTCGAGCCGCTGCCTCCAGAAATGTTTTGGAGAGAATGAAGGAAAGGAACCTTGTAGAGAATTTTATGTGTTTATGTATAGTCATGCCTTAATACAGAAAGCAAACTTACGCCCTGAACATAATTAATGATTAACACCGACCTCGGAGATAATGAACTTCACCAGTAAGGAACTTTACGCACAAGTGACAGCGACTTGTTTTCTTATTGAATCCTTGAATTGACATAGCCACGCTGGGAAAACCGAAAAAAAAAAAGAAAGTAAAATAGCACTAATATCGTTTAAATGCTGTTATTCTCAATTAAAGTGACTATAAGAGCAAAATAAACGAAACGCAGTACATTTCACCGGATACCTTTGGCATTACATCGCTGTTTGTATTGATGTATACATGATTAATACGAGGGCCATCCTCCGCTATCAGAGATGGTGTTATCTCACGCGTGACCACAATGCCTATATGCATTGATATTACTGTCGCGTATATCCGAATGTCGCTGAACAATTAGGCTACAGTCTTATGCAATTATTAGGTTAAAGCTTATTTCGATGCTTGATTCATTAACGGTGCGGGTAAGATTTGAATGGTCTGTATGTTTGCTTTACGTGGATTTATGATCAGAAATTATTTCCTGCTCACTTTGAGCCGCCCCCCTCCTTTGCCCTTTAGGTCAAAGCAAACTAAAATGTGTGGCTCTTGAACGTTTTATCGCTGTATCTTCGTACATGAAGTTCATTGACGGAGAATCAGCAATTCTTAACGACAAAGGACCAAACAGTTTTTTATTTAAGCACCATCAGTTTCACCCGCTCCCATGAAGTCCCTGCCTTTACTTCTTCAGCCGCTTTGTTTGTTTTTGTTTTTTGTTTTTTTATTTCAAACGGCCCTTTTTTAATTTTCCGTTCGTTCTGTCTGCATTTAACTGTATTTTGCCTCAGGCCTCACGCGATTTTACGTTTTATGCCTTATATTATTCCAAATGTTTTATTTTAAATTTTGTTCATATGACATAGCATTGATTTCATGTTTTTGTCTCTATAATCGTACGCCCTGCACAGCGCAAAGGTTCTGAAAGTGACCAATTTTTATTTTGTTCCTGTACTCTGATACACTTTTCTGTTCATCCTACTCTCCTCTTCCATTTTACTACTCAGACGCAACTAATATGTGGTTTCTTTGTGATATGTGTGTGTGTGTGTGTGTGTGTGTGTGTGTGTGTGTGTATTTTTAAGATTAAGGGTAGTCAGTGTAAATCGTATTTAAGCTGTAATAAAACTAATGCTTTATATGCAGAGCTGAAAATACAATATATTTCTTTTTCATTCATTACCCTTCTCACCCCAATAATCATCATAGTCTTCAACATCGTCATCATCATCATCGTTGTAGTAGTCGTTAGTAGCTATCTTGTTTGTGTCATAATTCCTATGATTATTGATACTATAATTCTATTACAGTAAATATAAACATTATTCTTCAAATGTGATTTTAACCATACTTTTACGGAAAGTACAAGGTAACAATCCGTTGATTTTTCAACTTGTTCTCCCCTTCACCGCCCGTCCCGGCTGAAATGCATGATAATGCGTGAAGTTCTTTGCCCATGAACAAACTGATCACTACGTTGATTTAATCAAATCCGGCCACTGCCATCGAGAAAACATTGTGGATCCGCCCCACTTTCCATTTTACACTTGACCATGAATATACTTGGCCACTTTCCCCAATTTTTGTCAAGTCCTACATCACATCTATTATCAAATATGGAGACACTCCTGAAAGCTGGATCTTGTACCTGCAAATAGTTCTTATCTCGTTTGTCTGCGAATGCGTTTTCTACTAGATTGTATGGTAAAGATTGGCAGACTGGAAATCCCTAAATGTACAACGCTAATTTTCATTCCAGTGACAGGGACGAATCACAGTCTACGCGAGTCCTACCACATTATCGCAGGACAAGGGTATGAAGTCAAGAATTTTTCTTTATTTCATGTTTCAGGGTGAATTATCATTTTCTACAGCGAAATTCAAAAGTTGTAACTAAGCGTAGTTCACACGACATAATCATTGTTACAACTAAATTGTGACGCGCCTGCATTATCGCGGTAGAGCATTGACATATGGAGAAAATCAAATGTGCATGACAGATAAACTTGATAAAACATCACACAATCCCTTGTGAGAGAAATATATATGATATTCCGTTGAACTTGCAGTTCCGGGGAAAGAAAAGGTACCGAAAAATACAGTAAAAGTATAAAGATTGATTCACCACCAGGATTATATAACAACTGAGGGAAAATATTTAACGTACAAGCACATTGAAAGGCGCGGACTACTATTGATGCTAACATATGTTCATATTGCCAGTGTGGAATATAGTTCTCGTGGTATGTAGGGTATCTTAGACAGTGTATAACTCCATCAGTTGGACCAAAGCAACTGGTATTTCAAGAGACAATCGTAGCAGTGGTTGGGCCATATTAAAAAAAGAAAAAGGAAAAAGACATCATAGAAGGAAAAGGTGGAGACTCCGGGCATCTATACACTGTTAACATTAGTGCCATGTACGAGAGCAGCTGTGCCACTTAACACGTATCTTCCAGTAAAATGACAGCAAAGGTCTATAAGGAGATTCAGCATCAGCAACCCGCGCAGCAGTGACACTCTGCTTTGTTCTATTGTTTCATTGACAGGTTGAATACCAACAGCTTGAAAAAAAGCAGATTGGTCTGTTTTTTTTTAATTAAAACCGAATAGCTTCAATATCTGAACCCTAAAGCGATACTAAACATTTGATTGAGCCTTTCATTAGGTGAATGTCGTCTGTGCCATATGACAAGTAAGGAGAACCAATTGTTTTCTGCAGGGGAATTTTTACATCAGAGCTTTACCCAGGATGAACCGTACCAACAAAATTCACGCATAAGATGCAAGTTGTGTCAAATACAATTCGCGATGACGCTCTTATATAACAAATAAAACGTCTGATATTTATTGTGTATTTCTGGACTTCTTCAAAGATCCGAATATTAATATCATTTGATAATTCCTGACGGAGAAGATTTTTTTTTTGTAATCTAGTAGTTGCAATTACAAAATGAGTTATTTGGCTGGGGTAAACACCAGGAGCAATTATGGAAATTACATGAACAAGAAGTTCTGTGGAGAATTAATTTTGACAGTAATGGGGGGAAAAGATGTCAGTCTTCATTATGGTGGAAGCAGCAGCATGCTTCAATGTTGATTAATATTAAAAATGGATGCATGCTCATGAGATGGTTCATAAGTGTTTGTCGTCAATTATTTGGGGTACAAAAAAGAAAATTTGTGAAAATGTGCGATTTTTCAAACCGAAGTTGCATTGAAGAAAACGTCAAGGGCAACTTGTGTTTAAATCGCCCTTTGCTTGATCGGATCATTTTATTCGTTCTTTCCAGGCTATCACTTCAAAAAAGTGTTCTGAAACTGTAGCTACGGAATTATGATGTATCGGCGATCTTTTGGTTGCAATCTGGATTACCGGGGTTTTTGAAAATTACTTTTTACCAGGATTCTTTTGACAGCTTCTTTGTTCAAATTGCCGTGCTGCTAATCCAATTAAATATGTTAAAAAAAAAGGAAGAAAAAGAAAATACACTGATCGTCCTTTTACATTTTCTTGTTTGTTTGTTTGTTTTTGTGTGTTTTGTTTTTCATTCATGGAAAATATCTTCATCTGACATGCTTAGTCGGCCAGTTAACAAACTTTGAGATAGTCTGCACCAGAAGATTCCGATTTACGCGATTAAAAACAAAGAAAGCCAAATGGTACTACAACAACAACAACAACAACAACAACAAAAACAACAACTACTACTCAATAAATAAACACACACACGACTCTTACTAAAACCGTTCGAATGGTGCGGAATGATCGTACTGCATAACTCATTGACTTGGCGCTACGGATTTATCTGAAAATGTTGAATGTTTAAAATGGCATCATTTGATTGATATTTTTTTTTCAAAAGCACCGTTCTTTGGGGTCCTGCATTTCTGTTTCAACTATGACATGGGGCAGGCCACCCTGGTTCCAGGGCAAATACCAACATATTTTCAAACTTACCTTTTCTACAGAGACTCGTGGAAAGTTGTAATGAGATATTCTTATACAAACAAGTACCAATCATACATAGGTAGTATGTATTTGCAAATCACAAGTTTTGAGAGATTTGAAAAAAGACATTTCTAACAGTGCAAATACATGGGAAGTTATTCAATAACTTAACGGCGCCATTACAAAATTACCCAGTAACTAATTAACAACCGGGTTAGGTTATCAAGAATTCTTTTCTGTTGCCAGTATTTCATTAGCACCTGTCAAAATTACCCAGTAACTGTTTGGCACCTCCAGCCAGATTATTGATAACTTAGCGGGCCCTAAATAAATTATTGTTAACCGATTAATATTACCGAGAACTCACCCAAATTACTAGTAACTGGTCAAAGTTATTAATAATAGTTCTAGACTACCGATGACTGTCCAAAATTACCGATAACTACTACTTTCGTAAAGTTTGATAATTAAATTTTGGACGAAGACCCACCATTCAAACTCTCCAAAATTACTTGTATGGACGTGGTTAACAAAATATGCCAATTTTCAAGTTTCTGACCTGATCAGTTTTTATTTTACGGAATGTGGACAGAAGTGTCCTCTGGCATTGGCATGTGACCGTTGTTGAATTTTTTTTTTTTTTTTTTTTTTGGATGAATCAAAATTTGTTCGGGTGTGCTGAATATAGTATCTTAATACATCATATTCCACAACATGGAATAAGTTTAATATCGACATATAGGAAGATACAATATTTGTTTTTCATTTGAAGTTTTTTTTTTTTTTTGGTAAGACACATATTTACCAGTCTGTGACAATTGGTTAAAATGCCAGTTTCATTATATTCACATTAAACAATTGCCGCTGGTCACCTATCAACAAGAAAACTTTTCTTTTCAGGACAATTGATATTGGTTTGTTTTGTCTTTTCATTGCATGTGACATAATCACTTTGGTCTCGATCATCATCAAAAACGACGGTCACATGTTGGTACGGAGTCATCGGAGCACAGGTTGTCTGTGGCAACTCGACTGCTTCCTTCAACGTCAGGATATCAGGGACCTGTGTTTGTTGTGTTTAACATTCCCTCTGTTCCTTGGTGCCTTCAACTGTACAATACTTTTCCTTCCACCAGCAGATTAGAACCCTTCAATTGACCTGGAGCCCGAGAGGTACACATCCACGAGAAAGTTGTTAAAAAATATATAGTTGTTTGGGCTTACAAGAAAATTTATTCAGATGGAACGTCGCGCCCTCTGGGGCCTGT
>OZ026622.1:29317697-29363697 GCA_964020975.1 Hermodice carunculata | reverse complement strand
AAATTGTGTAATCATGAGGTTGAAAATATTTGTCTTTTTTTACTTACTTGCCCAGCATTTAATGAGATACGTATAAAAACTTGGAAAGAACTTGAGGATAAATTAATCATTAGCCATAATTCACGAATTTGGGAACATTTTATAGCTGCCTCCCCTTTAGCAAAGATGTGTCTACTTCTTGGGGACGCAGCACTCGATTATGATGATGTTTACGTTGGAAAAGTATTTGATGGTGCCTGCAAAAAATATCTGAAAGAAGCTTGGTCTTCCCGCAAGTCCTTGGTGGACGGGACATAAATGTATAATAGTATGAATTCATTATTTGCATATGTCGTGTAAACTGTGTTCTTGAATATGTATGTTTTTAAGATGTGTAACTTGCTGTTTTTAACTTGGACGCATCGCGGGTAATTCCCGGCCCGCCGATGCCCCCGGTGTAAAGGGGCAGTTTTATCCAATAAATTGTATTGTATTGTATTGTATTGTATTGTATTGTATTGTATTGTATTGTATTGTATTGTATATAGTTAGTAGCAAAAAGTTAAGAGAGACATGGATGATATCGATATGGAAAATAGTGATCCCAATGACATAAAAAGTCATGTTAAGGTAATTTTTTTTCCTTCGGTTATAAAGGTAACAAAGTTTTAGTTGGTCTGAAATCTTGACTAGGTCTTTGAAGTAGCTTGTCTTAGTAATTGCTGAATGTTCTCTAACTGTGAATCATGTTATAATCCTTACTATTAACACAGACAAAACGCTATAAAATTTGTGTCATCTTTATCTTGGATGTAGCCGTACAAAAAATAAATTCTGTATATAATGGGTTCTTCATGAAAAGAATGGTACTGAAATGCATAAGAAATACGAATTATAGTATAGGTGACACGAGCAAAGTTATGAATCCTCATAATGTGGAAACCCATATAAAGGGCAAGCGTCAGACCACTGAAACTCAATGTTAGGATCACACAGGGAACTTCATGCGCAATGAACAGTATCGAACAGTCAATTTTGATCAATATACAGTGAAAACTCGTTATAATGACACCATCTGTTCCCTTAAACATGTGTCAGATAACAGAACATGTCAGATAAATGAATAAAAAAAATAAGGAACTGAACTTTTGTCATTCAAAACTTGTCATTACAATGAATATGTCGGATATCTGAGTGTCATTATAATATGGGTTTCACTGTACAAGATTAATATGCCCTATTAAAAATTGAACACAATTACGCCAATATTCCTGAATGTTCTACCAACCGTGCAAACTTTACATTTGGTATATGAACCATGGAATCACACCTACAGACAAGTGACTACACCTATGTTGATGGCAACATAGGCAAAATAGTAACTCCGAGTAAATGAATTGATCAACGTCAAGAAAAGTTTTTGTTTTTAAATTTTTTTAACACCACTTTTGGCAGCAGTAATAACTGCTGAACAACGCACTCAGAGGGCGGAAGTCTAAGCTGCAGAACAAGGCTAAGCAGGCCATAGTTACCTCGTTGGGTCAACCGACCGGTTCTGAAGAATGGTCTCACCACTAATAATAATAATTGCCAAATCCACAATTAAGTGTGCGTGAGGTAACAGCAGCTTTGCATATGTTAGATAAACGAACTTTTGTGGATATGTCGGCTCCAAGCCAGCAAGGCCTCGACTCCAGGGGGGTAGTTCAATCATACATTTTGACAACAGTGCATTTATTATCATCATTCGTTGCACATTTTATTCGGAACTTCATCGTACTTATCACTGGACACATAACACAATCGTTGCAGCTTGACCCAATGTGTCAATGACAGTCTATATTCTATGTAGGCTGATTTAACTCCTTGAACAAACACCTGGATACACCAAAAATAGTTTCCAGCTTATTGTTGTTTCTGCTCGGGAATGTAGTGATCGTCTTTATAGAAAGGAAACAAAATTACTTTGCTGGCCTGTCCAGCATGTCCACTGTATGTGATATTTTTCTACTATCTATCTATCTATCTATCTATCTATCTATCTATCTATCTATCTATCTATCTATCTGTCTGTCTGTCTGTCTGTCTGTCTGTCTGTCTGTCTGTCTGTCTGTCTGTCTGTCTGTCTGTCTGTCTGTCTATCTATCTATCTATCTGTCTATCTGTCTGTCTGTCTGTCGGTCTGTCTGTCTGTCTGTCTGTCTGTCTGTCCATCTGTATATATATATATATATATGTATATATATATATATATATATGCGATAGTTTGATAACACATTACATCTGCCACTGCCAAACGTTTTGGTACGACCATTGTGCGTGTGCGCAAATACTGAAGATTCAACTTGTTTAACCTTTGTCTCACACTTGGCGGAACAGGTGATGCACACACCAATGAACTTTCTTAGTTCTACAAGAGTATAGCTCACTTGTCTTTATCGCTGAACCGGACGCGGTACATTCGGTAGAGTGTGTGTGGAGGTTGTCCTACAAATGTTTTTACGGCGGACGCAATATTTGTTGTATGATGTTATTCTTTATTTGTGCTGCTGCTTGTGCATTATGCTGGGGCTGCGAGTTCGCCTGCCTCACATTCACTCATATTTGGCAATTCACACCAATGCCGAGGATATTGGCCATAAACTGCAGTTGCCTACGACAACTTGTATTCAGCTTTTCAAGGTGTTGCTTGGTGCCAATCTGCGAAGCATGCGCATTATGATTCAGCAGAGGCACAGTAGAGAACGTGAACTGAAGAAAACAGACACATGTGAGTGAATGCCGCTCAAGTGCTAGGTGCTGAAGACATCAGAATAGCACTCTTACCAGGAGACACATATACAGACGCGAGAGTAAAACTGGATACTAGTACTATAAACCGGACGGTAACTTAATTGAGTACTATAAACTTCATGGCCACTGATCTGGATACTATAAACCTCATGCTAGTTAAAGTGTGTGTGTCAACACACACTTTTCTGTTTTTCCTGAAATTAAAGTGTGTGTGTCAACACACACTTTTTTGTTTTTCCTGAAATTCTTTCTTTCTTTCTTTCTTTCTTTCTTTCTTTCTTTCTTTCTTTCTTTCTTTCTTTACCAGCAAATTTGTCCGACACTTTTCTCGGACACTATTATACATAGAAACTCCGAACTTGGCATGATTGTACCTCCATACAAGGAATTGACCGTTTTATACAGATGAATGAAGGTGTTTAAAATTATGCAAATTAAGGGCATTTGAAATTTTAAATCTTGAATATCTTCAAAAGTATAATAATTAGAGATGCCACTCCAACTTCTACTAGGAGGTTATTGACCATTGCGCATCTAATGAATTTAAAACAAAAGTTGTAGCAATTTAAATTATGCTAATTAGGAGCATTTGAAATTTTAAAACTTGAATATCTTAAAAACTGTTATAGACAGAGATGCCATTTTATCTTCTATAAGGGAATTATTGACCATTGCGCATCTAAAGAATCTAAAGCAAAAGTTGTAGCAATTTAAATTCTGCTAATTAGCAGCATTTGAAATTTTAAAACTTGAGTATCTTAAAAACTATTGTAGATAGAGATGTCATTTCAACTTGTACTAAGGGGTTGTTGACAATTGCACTTGTAAAGAATATAAAACAAAAGTTGTAGCAATTTAAATTATGCTAATTAGCAGTATTGGAAATTTTCAATCTTGAATATCTTCAACACTATAATAGATAGAGATGTCATTCCAACTTCTACTAGGGGGTTATTGGCCGTTGGGCACCTAATAATTAAAAATAAAAGTTGTAGCAATTTAAACTATGCTAAATAGCACCATTAGAAATTTTAAATCTTGAATAACTTCGAAGCTATAGCAGATAGAGATCCCATTCCAACTTCTACACCTGTCTTATGGAATAGTTGTACATTCCCATGTCAATATGCTTTGAAGACACACACACACTGATTTGCTATGCAGCAAATCATCTTTCCTAGTTGTTAATATTTGTTGCTGAATTGTGCACTTTCACAATTTAGGATTTGGCAAAAAATTGCATCTCGACAAAACCAACAACTTTGACACCAACAACACTTGGTTTGTTTCTTTGACCAAAGATGACAACGTCATATACCGGGTTTGTTTCACAAGACGATATTCTTTTTATAATTGGTTTGTTCACAGAACAGAGTATGCTTTGGTTATGAACTGGTTAATTTCATTCACCACAAAAGGAATTCATTATTTTGACTGTTTCATTTCAAATTTTTGTCTTTAAGCCTTAAATGAAAGTGCTTTATCAACAACATTCTATACGAAGGTAAACCAGCAAACTTCTATTGTTATAATAGATTGACCCTCCCATAAGGGTAAGGAATTAACAATTACTGATCAATACATATCAATATAAACAGTATCCGCGCAATACCGGGAATAATTCACTTATAACTGCCACTGCCAGTACTAAATAGTTAGAACAACATGTCTGCTGTTCATGTATTATACATAATGTATAAGATCCGGACAAAATCCAAAGGCCGCCTCACGGGGAGAGGGCATCGTCTATTTTAATATATAGTAACAGTCGCAAAGAAAGTAGAGTATTGTTGATATTAATTATTCTAATGATTTTAATATGTTTTTGATAAACAAATAATGCGCATCTAAGTCAGACACCAATGTCAAACGATTTTTGAACAGATACTATTTTGTCTAAATATACATCTTTTAACGCCATTATCCATGTTTGTGAAAGAGAAGGCTATTAAAGGTTGCAAGTACAGTCTCTGTAAATAATCCATAGTTATCATTTTGCAAAACTGAACTGGACTGAATGCCGCTCTCCATTTTTTCAGTGGATTCATTTTATTCACAATCATATCAACGATTCAATAAATATTAATTCTGTCTGAAATTGGAGACAGGTTTCTGTCACCTTGTTAAATCAGAGGCCCACCCTTCTACCTTTCAGAATAATGTGTCATTCGTTGAATAAAATATACCATTAGAACAGCAATCTGTTCAACCCCTTATTTTAATTCATCATTAGTTCTGCACGCTAAGCTACTTTTTGCTCAAATATAAAAACCTAATACTAGCCATGTCAGAATTATTTGAGGGTAAACAAAAGTCAAACTTGCATTTCGATGTCTTTGTGAATTACTGCTGGGCAAAATTTTAAATAAGCAATGCCAATTGTTTTTGCAAATAAAATATGTTTAAACTAAATAAGCAAACACCCCACTACCTTATATACATAGTTCCAAACTATGTTGTGGCTCAAACACCTCGTCCACTCCGACACTCCTCCCAGCTGAGACAAATTATGTGGCAGACTGACCGCTATATGCAAAATAATTTCTACCCTCTACTATGCTATGGAATGACCTACCTGACGAAATTAAAACATCCCCCACAATTCTAGTTTTCAAGGCGAAATTATCCAAATTACTCTTCTCCCATCATTAAATTCCGAGTTATTTCACGTCCAGTGATCGTTTTCCAAATATTGTTCAAGTTCAGCTGCGTCTCGGACGTTCTAAACTTAAATCGCAACTATTTGATATGAATATCATTCCATCTGTTGCGTGTCAGTGCAATAGCCTAAAAGAACAGGAAGCTCACTTCCTCCTATTTTGTCCAATCTATAATCAACCTAGAGTCAACCACTGACATCTGTTACAAGTGGGCTTGACCGTGGTGTGCACCCGAATTTATAGATAGACTTAGATAGAGTTAGATTATTAGAAATCATGCTTTTTGGTAGTTCGAATCTCTCTGATGATTTGAACAATGCCATTTTCGTAGTTGTTCAATTGTTCATTATTCACTCAAAAGCTTTGCTCATGATATCTCATATCTGCTACAATACCTTTACAGATATACTCCTGTTGCAAACAGTTTTCTCCTGTATATGCCCTGTGTGTCTTGTAAATAGCAACTATGTACGTCTGAAAATTTTAAATGTCCAAATTACCTTGACCTTTGAACTTTAGAGGTCACATATAAATTACAAGAATGTGTAGTGTTACAAACCTATAAATTGAAGTTGGATTGGTTACTTGCACATATAATAATTTTGGAGATATTCAAAATTTAAAATTACAAATCCACCTAATTTGCATAATCTTCAACATATTTTCTCCTGTTTATTCAAAGGCACAAATTCATCTATAGACCTATAATCATGCCAAGTTTGAAGTCTCTGTGTGTAATAGTATTCGAGAAAACTGGGAACAAACTTGGTAGTAAAAAAGAAAGAAAGAAAGAAATAAGGGAAAACAGAATGTCTCTGTTGGCACACAGACATAAGATGTTTTAGTTGCTATGAGTCGATATGTACACAAATGTTTTACGAAAGCAGGGCTGCCCAAATATCAAGCTTCGGGATGCCATCCTCACAACGGGGACTATAGGTATAGCACTTAAAAAAGATTTGGCTGTATTTTGCACTCTTTGCTTAGTCTTGATGCACCCAATCAATGTTTATCTGTATCTTGAATTTACACTTGTGCATAATGAATGCGTATAAGGATACTCCCTTATGTCAATAAAAATACTGCTACCACTTTTAAAACAATTTATTCTGATTTTTAGCAACAGCACCAGCTGGCATGTTTTCTTTGTAGTAGTTAGACATCAATTGTAATTGTTACTATTATTAACATTATAATCATTACTATTAAAATTACCAACATCTTTCACATCATCTTCATATTTTGGCGCAAATAATCTGTTTGCAAAACCATCGATTAGACCACGACATCCATAAAGATGTTTTATTCTAAAAAAAATAATGAGTGCTGTACTAAATCTTCAATTTAAGCCATAAAAGGTCACACTACAGAACTAAGTCCAAACGCTTCCTTTATGCACTCTATGTGCTTTGCTCCCTGGGTGTGCATAAAAAAGTTTTGGACTATTTGCGTGTCATCTTAGCAAGTCGTCCCTGAAAATTTTATCGAAAATATTTTGAGAAAGGAGAATATTTGATAAAATTGGTGAACCAGACAACTTTTGAGATTACTGGTCGCTGCAGACCGGGATAACTGGCGAATTGTTAAAATTATGAGAGTTTCAAAATTACATACAGGAGATAAATCATGTTTATGACAGTTGCAAAATCAGCTCAAACATTCAAAACACTTTATGTCATAAACCAGAAGCTTCAGCAGTTGAGAAGTATTTGCACCAAAGTTGCAATGTACAATCGGTTTGGCTTTTTTACAGATACATGTATATATATATATATATATATATATATATATATATATATGCCAGCAAATTTCAGAAAATGTTATTTTCTGTTTTTCCCTGTTGTTGTTTACGGCATAGGGTAGGTTGTTCTCTGCACTTTCTGGGGGAAGCTCTGTCAACTAGAAGCATCCTTGTGTCCAGATATTGTGAATACAAAGACCATCTTCAGTGAAATGATTTCAGGGGAACTCATCCGGCCAGCAGCATCCGTATGTTCAAGTATATTGTGGATTCAACAGCCACCTTCGGTGTCAAGATGTCTGAAAAAGCAAACAAGTTTTTTTTTTCTTTTTTTTCTTTTTCTTTTTTTTTTTTTTTAGGTTTCGGTTCAAGATACACGAAAAATGTCAGTTTTTACAGAACCGTCTGTACATTTTTACTGTATGATTCTTATGATTGCTGAAACCGATGTTGTTTTGATAACAATCACACGTGCAGTGCGCGAATCTTGTTCATTTCCATTGTTTATTCTGTACTCCGCCCGTATTACCTCATTATATAAAACTCCTTTATTCATGATAATTGTACACGGGGCGATGAACTGTTGAGGCTATCTTTGCAAGCATGGCTTTGGCATATAAGTCAATTGACTACATAGGCATAAATACTGATATGTTAACATTTTCATTCCTGAGTTGGAGGCATGGGTCAACATGTTTCCTCGCTGCGCTTTGGACGCATTGTGAGGAAACTGATAACCTGGACCAATTTTACTTTCTCTGATATGAAGGCATGCTGGTACTTGAACGAAAGATCTTTTCATGAGGAATTTGAATCTGGAATAATTATAACAAATCAGTTTATCTTGTATTTTGTTGTAATTTGCGCTGAACGTCACTTATATATTGTTATGAGGTCTTTTGGGTATAGCTCGCTGTACATGGTGCACTGTTGCTCAGCCAGCAGATCATTTTATTGATCATACTTTACAATGCCCACTGAGCCGACAGTCATGGTTACGCTATGTTGTTGTATACAAGAAACAATACCCGTGTTAAAGGGGTCGTGTTTTTTGATAATATGTTATATATGATATGCGTACTTTGTTTCAGAAAAGCGTATTTGGAATTCAATGGAGCATATAACAAAGGGGGCGGGGGGGGGAGAATTTCGGTGAATATTCAATGACCATAGGCTTAATTTTATTGTAAACATATTGATTTCACCTGGATAGCCCGATAGTTACATTAAACTAATCGAGGGGTTCACCAGACATACAATGGACACACAGATATATTTACAAATCTAACGGGAACAAAATGTGCACAAAACGTAAATAGGTACAAAAAACGTAGATGACCCAGCCTTGAAAATTAAACTTATTAAGACACTAGGAGGTAAAAAACAAAACGCTTTAATTCATTAATAAAGGTACACAGTGTTTTACAAATGTTTTCGTTTAATTTGATCTTAAGATCTGGACTTCCTTGTAACAAAATTTTAACAAAATACTGCCCATCAAGTTTCGGGAGAAGTTATCGACACGTCCCTCTTGTAATAACTTTGAACGAGGGCCAGCATGTGGGTGGCAGTCCAAAAATAATGTTCAAGTTATTCGATATAATTCATGCAGACACACAATGGATCAGGTAAAATTTTCACTTTAGATAATTGGGAACGCAGGCATGAAAGACCAAGACGCAGTTGCGTATGGCAAACAGGCGGAAAACGTTGGCCAAATGCATAATATGGTTTATGATTATTCTCAAACATTGACAATTTCAAGTCCTTTTTAAAGCGAGACAAAGGAGGTGATTGCCTTATATCATCAGGCAGATCGTTTGAAATTGTTGAACTGATAAAGGAAGTTTCAAAATCTAACGGATCTGAGTTTAACTTGGTTTAAACATATTTTTATTTCTGTAAGGATACAATTGGGAAACAGGACAAAGCCCTATATAAATCCCTCTTGCACATGAAAAAGATTAAAGAAGAGGTGTTACGTGTCACAGATTCAGAGACAATTCATCATAAGAAAAAAACGCCACAAGACGAGGACAGGTAGAGTGGCGGCGCCACACGAGCATAAGTGGAACGACACAAGACGTCACAGATAGAGGGTAGGGACATGAAGTCCGCCTTCGCTTAACTTTATACACAGATGATACATTTCTGGTTTCAAGATTTTGACCATAGTATGAACTACGTCACAGCTCCCAGTCTGCCTGTTGTTTGGATAAAGTTATGGACTGGGTCAAAAATAATTTCATTTTGCTTGGAGGTACATGTTTTGGACCCATGTAATAAAGTTAAAACCGTAAATGGTGCAAAGGACATAATTTGGTTCTGAAGTGTATTTCTCTGAGTTGTATAAAAAGGACACTCGCAACAATAATGAAAAACATCTTCATTTCCGTTTCCACAGGCACACTGAGGGGAGTCTATCAGACCCTTTTTGAACAGATCTGAGTTTAGCTTGCTGCATCCCATACGCAACCGTGCGTGGGAAACAGCAAGCCTTCTGTCACCTCTATAGTATAGCTTGTTTGCACCTTTTTTCCCTTGGTCTATTTTTTTCTTAAAAGATGTAAGGTCTTCGGAATTACGCACATCAGTAGGCAAGTTATTCCACAATCGTACATCCGATGGAAAGAAAGAAGTGTTAAATCGGTTTGTTCGTGATCGAAAAACAGAGAGATTCGCACCAGATCTGACATTGTACCTGTTTCTTTCATTGACCAGGTTAGGAATGAGATTGCATAAGTATGAGGGAGCTACACAGTGCATGATCTTGTAAAATAAGATCAGCTTGCTTTTTTCACGGCGCCGAGATAATGTTTCAAATCCTGTTTCTTCATAAACTAAATCATGACTAGTCCTAGAAGTGGCCCCAGTTATAACTCTGGCTGCTGCCAATTGGACGTTTTCAAGTTGTTGAGACTCTTGCAGCGTGCAGTTGTCCCATACCACTGACCCATACTCCAAGAGAGGTCTGATAAATGAGAAATAAAGAATTTCCAAGGATTTCCTATTGATACGAAACTGCAAATATTTAAGAATATTCACCATTTTCATTCCCTTGGTTGTTATATGTTTGATATGGTTAGACCAGGACAGATCACTGCGAATTGTTAAGCCTAAATGTTTGTGATCAGAAATTTCGGGTAGCTTTTCATTCATAAAAACTAAATCGGGGTGATTTAAAGGATTCCTTTTCTTGGAGATGACCATACTGGTAGATTTCGCAGGGTTGAATGAAACAAGCCATTGCCGCGACCAACACTCGACTGCCTGCAAGTCAGTATTGAGAGCATTGGTCGCAGCAAGGGCGGCATCCACTTTGATGAGTTTAACTTGACGAATATTTTGTTAATTTCTTACGTATAGGCCAACCGCATTCTGCGTCATTGGTGGTATCAAATCAAAAAGATAATCTGGTACTGTACCATTAATCAATTGTAGAATAAGATTAATTCAAACGTTTTCACCGAACCCGCTAGGGATTCCCAACCGAGCTTGGGAAGCAACCTAAAACGATCAGTGTGAGGCAATGTACCATGGCGAATCCGGGCAGCTTCGTACCACACGGTTTCCAAAGATTTAGATATTTTTTTTAAACACAACTGTCAAACAGAACAACCATATTCTGTGATGGGTCAAACCATGGACTTATATAAATTAGATAGTGCGTTTTGAGAGAGTCTATTTAAATATATTTAACAATGCAACTTTTTTGCTTGCTTTATCGGTAATTCCTACAATGTGATCTCTCCACAACAAATTTGAACTTAATGTAATACCTAAATATGTATGACTGGTACCTTGGGGCACCTCAACAACATCAAGAAACAGAGGATCATGGAAATGCTTATTGCGGTTTGCAAAGAAAACTGAAAGTGATTTTAAACCACTAAATGTTACTTTCCATAACTTTCCCCCCATACCCACTTAAGGTAAATTTGAATCTAATTTGATTCCGGAGGTATTTGGATTTCAAACAATTTCTAAGAAGCTGGTGTCATCAGCAAAAATACCAATGTCTACAGTAAATCCATCAATAATGTCATTTACATTAACCAAGAACAAGAGTGGACTCAACATGGATCCTTGAGGTAGCCCAGCTTCAATAGGTAACCATGAAGAAGACTGAAAATGGATTGTAACTCTGGTGTACCTGTTAGAAAGGTGACCTCCCATCTATGCCTCTAGCATGTCACGAAAACTAAGTTGACAGAGTTTAAATTGCCCCTCCCCACCTTGACGAAGGGGTCTATAATTAAATTTGGTTATGCGGTCACCTTTCTTATACATGGGACAAATATTGGACTTCTTCCACTTGCTGGGAAAGTTTCCACTGGACAAAGATATGTTAGACAATTTACACAAGACATTAGATGTAGTTTTAGCTGTATTCTTTAACAACATATTGCCAACCCCATCAGGACCAGTTGCATTTGATGATTTTAGACCTAAAGTACTCTATCCACATCTGCTACGGTGATTGAAAATAAATCAAGCCTTGCTTCTGTGACAAGCTGGAAATCAGGCAAAGTCTGAGGATTTTCTCCAACAGGCAATTGTCTTGAGACACAAACTAATTGTTAAAAATTTCTAATTTTTCTATTAAGTTGAAAACAACACTGTCATTTTCAATTAAAGGGCTAATGGATTGGTGAACCTTACAACCCATAATATACTTGGTCAGAGACTACCAATTTCCTCTCGCAATTTACCAAAAATAAACTCCCATAGCTTTTCTGGTAGCATTGACACCGTTAATGTATTTCAATCTCACTGCTTCCACTGCAGACCAATGTCTTATGTTCCTTATCAGTCATTACACAGGTTGTGACAGTTTTCGCTTGTAATAAGTGTATGTTTTTAAATTGAGGTTGGAAGTTTCAGCAGAGTTTGAGGGACACTGAAAACAGCTTATTTTCATGGGATGAAATTCAGGATGCTGTGAGAGATATGAAAGCTAACAAGTATGATGGTTATGTTGGTCTTTTTTCTGACCATATTATGCATGAAACATCCCTGTTAAATAGAATGCTGACGATTTTATGCAATGGTATGTTTTATGGTGTTTGCCTTAGTAACATACTCATGGGAACACTCTTGCCAATTCCAAAGAATGAAAGAGTCAGTTGCTCAGATAATTTCAGAGCCATATATGTGCAGAGTGTACTTTGTACACCTTTGGATGTTCTCATATTACACAGAGAGTCTGATAGTCTTAAGGCATCTGATTTACAGTTTGGGAATAAGAGAATTTTGTCGGCTGCATTAGCTGCTTCTGTATTTGCTGAAACATCTGAGTATTATGTGCAAAATGGTCGTAATGTCTATGTAATTGTATTGGATGCACCTAAAGCTTTTGACAGATTAAAATATGATGAACTTTTCCGCCTGTTGGTTGAACGTAACCTTGATCCTTTGTACACCAGGCTATTGATGTTACTATTTAATACAAAGAGAAATTTAACAAACCTGAATCTGTAAGCCCATGTACCGTTTGAACATTATCAAGTCCAATATTCTAAGAGCTAAGTTCTACTCCGTACCATTCACTAAAACACTGCATAGTTCTAAATTATTATAGCAAAATAACTTGTGAAAGGAACAAACCATATTCATGAAATTTGAAATTAAGAAGAACGTTTTAGGCTTTATTAGCTTTTATGAAATCGAATCATCAGCGGGGAACCATCGCGGGACTTGTTTCTGTACCATTAATCCCCGGACAAGTCATTCTGCTAATTGGCGGCACCATGTTTGCATTTCCAATACAAACAGCCCGAGCTGATGTGTTACGGAATAAAGCGAATGTGATGCTGCTTTGTTAGTAGGCTTACTATGTGCACGAAAAGCTAAAATGGCAGTTTAATGGGTGCACTTCTGACTGGTTTAGTGTTACCAACGGAATTATGCAAGGCGGGATTTTGAGTCCATGCTGTTTTGCATTCATGTTGATGATTTGTTAACAGAGTAAGAGAAGCAAGAAGTGAGGTATAGAGTTGGTAATCATTTTGTTGGTGCACTTGGATATGCAGATGACTTATTATTGCTGGCCCCAACATTGCAATCAGATGGTTAAGGTTTGTGAGAGGTATGCTGGTGGATACTGTATTTTACGGAACCCCCGAGGGGACATGGAAGGATTTTAATTTCATTTCATTCCCTCGAAATAAATATTGCGTTCTCACGCAATACTATTTCGTTCCCTCGCTATACCTATTTCGTTCCCTCGCAATACCATATCGTTCCCTCGCAATGAAAATAAATATTTACCGACGGCCCTTAGGAGCTCATCTGGAGCCCTGGAAGGGACATGAAAGTATATTTATACATTTCATTCCCTCGCAGTACTATTTCGTTCCCTCGAAATACGTATATCGTTCCCTCGAAATACTATATCGTTCCCACGCAATACTATTTCATCCCCTCGCATAACTATTTCGTTCCTTCGCAATAAGTATTTCGTTCCCTCGAAATACTATTTCATTCCCACGCAGTGTACAACAATGAGCCATGTCGTCTCCTGCCCCTGCAAACAGTCCAGTTGTTATTATGTCCTTTGTCTACGCGACAGAAAAACAAATAATTGCGAGGTCATGATATAAATATTTTCGAGAGAATGGAAAAAATATTGCAAGCAAACTAAATAGTATTTCGAGGGAACGAAATAGTATTGCGTGGGAACAAAATATTATTTCCAGGGAACGAAATACTCATTGCGACGGAACGAAATAGTATTTCGAGGGAATGAAATAGTATTTTGAAGGAAAGAAATAGTATTGCATGGGAATGAAATAGTATATGGATGGAAAGAAATAGTATTTTGAGGGAACGAAATAGTTTCGCGAGGGAATGAATTAGTATTGCGTGGGAATGATATAGTATTTCGAGGCAACGAAATGGTGTTGCGTGAAAACGAAATAGTATTTCTTGGGAACGAAATACTTATTGCGAGGGAACGAAATAGTGTTGCGAGGGAAGAATATACGTATTTCGATGGAACGAAATAGTATTGCAAGGGAACGAAATGAAAAAGAAAATCATATGTCCCTTCTGGGGCTTGTTTGACTGGTAGTTGTGGATATACGTTTTCATTTCGAGGGAACGAAATAGTATCACGTGGGAACGCAATATTTATTTCAAGGGAATGAAATAAAATAAAAATCCTTCCATGTCCCCTCTGGGGCTCCGTAGTATTCAATGTAATGGTGCTAAAACCTGGTTGGTGATGTTTGGGTAAGAGCAATTTGAAGCTGAGGTGTTAGTAATGAGAAGGTTTCGTTTCTTGCAGAAATGAATTACCTTGGTCACATAATTTCGTGCAATATAAATGACTGCTGTATTTTTCCAAGAATCAGAGATTTTAATGTTAAAGTCAATGCATGGTTTTCTCTTTAGTTTTTGTAATATAAAGGCAGATACAAAAAACTTACTCTTTAATCAGTACTGTTCAAGTTTCTACGGCAGTCATCTATGTGGCTTGTATGACAGGTATATAGATAGGTTAAGTGTTACATGGCGTTAGGCCATTAGAAGGGTCTGGCAACTGCCTGACAGAACACATTGCCTCATACAGGTCTAGCACAGTTAGCTGCATGGCATATAATCTTTCAAAAAAGATTCATGAAGCACTTTTTTACCGGAGTCAACAGCAGTCATGACAAGGTCAAAAGTATTTTAGAAAATTTGCTATATTCTTTGTCGTTGTCAAGGTTGAAGAAATATTTTAGATTTGTCTGCTCAATACTGGATATTGACTTGTTGGAGCGTGTTAATGTGGATTATGAATTGAAATGGACTAAAACCTGTGGCGGTTTTGATACATTTCAGAATTTGGAGAGCGCTGAAATTCACAGTTTCTTACAATTCAAAACGAGGCTCCTGTATAGAACACGGGCCGGTGCATCTAAACAGTAACGAAATAGAAGTTTCTGTGAAAAACAATAAAACTGCATGACCAAAGCAGAAACTGGGAACGCAAAGTCAAGGAATTTAATACACTTCAACCGATAGACAGATACACTAAATACCTGCTATACGTTAAAGATCTGGAACCCTTTAATTCCAGCTGTACGTAGAGCAGTAAATACTGGTAACACCCGAGAGGAATTATGTGGAGATTCTACGCATACAGAGATGCACAATGTTGTAGATACATGGGCAAAATGGTGTGAACCCGTACAAATTGTGGACTATCGTATCTTTTGCACAATGACTAAACAGCAATTGCTTGGCAACCCGCCAATTATCTCACTTTGGTGGTCCCATACACAACAGATTATTCCCCTTTCTGGGTAAGAGTATGTTTGGACGATAAACTTAATAAATTGCTCCAAGTCAAGGACACCATATCACCAGATATCATATCATATTGCTGCACGTGTCAGCAGAGATAAATATTTCGCGTTTAATTTCAAACTCATAATTATTGTATGATTGTCCAGCAGAGTACGCGTGTGGCTCTTAGCGAGACTTCATGGCGAAACTTGTTTATATTATATCATTGGCTCTCATTGCAGCCTCACTCCACTCCCAGGGCTTAGACACCAACTTTATGCCAAGTAAAACATGGTGGGCCAAAAAGGTAACGGATGAATTTTACACTGCCGGTCGACTTTCGGAAAGTCAATACAAATATGCGTCCGAGGTTGGTTTTAAAACTATTCTGAGCAACTTCAACTATGCGGCCCCGGACTTCATAGGGAAGGAGGAGCTACCAGCATATCGAAAAGCCAAGAATATCGTTACAAATCTCAGCGGCATCCAATTTAAAGTCGTTCTTCGACCTGGGCAATCATGGGCTTCTGTGGACGCAGTGCAGAGTTTGGCGAAAGCCCTCGAGGGGGCGCCACGACCAATACTTTATCATTGCGGATCTGCAACCAGCGCAACCTTTATGTTGCTTAATCACCTTGCCAATGTTTCGCGCCTGAATCCCGACACGCGACCGCTTATCGACAGCATGGAAGTATACAAACGAGGTGCAGCCCAAGGGTACGATTTCTCGAGCGATCAATTGAAGAAAGTGGTGTCGGATGTTACCGGGGAGCCCGTGGTAAAAAATCCCCCTAAGCCAGAGGAATCTATGAGAAAACCAATGTGGCTTTTAAAACCCCTGGCAAAGAATTGGTATGTCGCTGGGCAGTTTCAGTCAAATTATATGGCTCATATCAAAACAGCAGGCTTCAAATCCGTTGTAAATACAAGGAAGGGGCTCACAACAAGTGGGATGCCTTCCCAAGAGGAAGTGAATCTGTTGAATATTAAGGACAACACAGGGACGTATAAAAAGGGAGGACGACAGAGCAGGGCAAGGTTGGAAGAGACCCGTCTGGACAAGAATAAAAAGAATGAATACATCAATGAGGGTTCACGTGTCAATTATGCTGCCCGAAACTTCTTGCAGTTTGGAGATGACATTGGTTATAACGAAAATTCGGAAAAATTTGCTGTAGTCAGTACAGACTTGGCCTATCACCATACACCAATAGGTAGGTAGGCCTAACGCTACCTAGTCTTGCTGAAGACCCTTTCTTAGTTAATTCGTTATAAAACGAAATAGCTAGGATCGAGCGAAGAATACACATACGGCACTCGATCCTCGCGGCGGCATGCCTCGTTCTAGATCGACGCTAAGACCGCCCCATCATTTATTTTTATAGGCATAATATTCATTAGCTATTTTGTCTTATAATGAATCAACTAAGAAATGGTCACAAGCAAGACTAAACGTTACCGAGGTTACGTTATGACTGGACAATGTAAATTAACCTCTCTTCTATGGATCTCTGTTCATATCTTTTATTTTGGCTTTGAGTGTGTAGGCCCTACTTGCTTATTGATAAAATGTAGCTGCATGGGAAACTTTTCCAGCGTCCTTTGCACTGTATTACCGGTAACTTAGAAATCAAGGCAACGAGGCCCCTGCATATGCTGTACCATGGAGGTTTCTACCTCCATGGCTGTACCAAGCATCATGGGCCACGTGCAATCTTATAGATCGTGGTTGCAGGTAAACCAATGCACCTCATTATGACATACGTTAACTTAGAGGGAGAAAACCAGGCAGTTACACCAACATCAGAATCCAACAGTTATTCCTTACGCCGCATGAAGCAGATACATCAGGCGAAACATTATAATAGCCCACAACTATTTTTTTTCCTGAAAAAAAACCCACCATGCTGTAATGGTAGGCTGTGTACGATTACTTTACAATAACGTCGCGATTTATTATATTAAAACTTCAGCTTTATCTGTGGAATGTGCTTATAAACGCAGGTGGTCGTTATGGTTATACGGTGGAGATGTATCGAGCATACAAGCCTATTCTTCAGTTAGCCGTCAAGAAAGGACCGGTCTTGGTACAATCAAGATCAGGATTGCGCGCAAGTATGTTAATATTTACCCTGTAATGGCGCCAATTTAAGTTGCCAGTTCAGCCACTACCACAAGCTAGGTATTATAAGCACGATGTGGTGTAAATGCAGTCAAGAGTAGCGAGGTGGGAAATGGTTGCCAGGAAAACTCCTTCTGTCTGTGAATGAATGGATTTGTATGCACGTCTTTCTTAAGACGTTTACAAGGAAAAATCCTAATTTATAATCATACAATACAAGGGCACGTGTCTGATGTGATTCGGTAAGCTAAAGAATTACATATATGCTTATGCGCAATATCACTTTTTTTTTATTTTCCTAGACAAGACACACCATGCCCGTGTCATTCCAACTTACACCTTCACTGGGTCACACTTCAGTTGACATTTAATTGTGGAGAAGGCTGTGCTGACAACTTAGGTGGGCCCTATGGGGTGTATACATATGGAGTGCATTCTGTGAAGAGTTTTTGGTTGGCATATGGAGTGCATTCTTTGAAGAGTTTTTGGTTGGCATATGGAGTGCATTCTGTGAAGAGTTTTTGGTTGGCAAACATTGTTTTCGAGCAATGAAGAAGTACATAATTATCATGATGGCTCACTGGTATCCCCTAAGCTTCACTTTCATGTCACCGCGAGATAAATTGTAACAACAATATATA
Source organism: Hermodice carunculata (assembly GCA_964020975.1). Taxonomy (NCBI): domain Eukaryota; kingdom Metazoa; phylum Annelida; class Polychaeta; order Eunicida; family Amphinomidae; genus Hermodice; species Hermodice carunculata. The sequence continues at coordinate 29,345,487 of OZ026622.1, read as the reverse complement.
TATATATATATATATATATATATATATATATATATATATATATATATATATATATATATATATATATATATATATATATATATATATATATATATATATATATATATATATATATATATAAAATGAGAGATCAAAAATCGTTATCGCGAGAATGTGTTGATCGGAGAAACAGACGGACACCTCTTTTTGTGGAGAAATTGAGCATTTTAGGCGTCAATAATTTCAACACATTCAGCGCCTTCTTAATATCTAGATGGACTTGTGCACCCATGGTCCCCATTTGGGAGCAAAAGTAGTTTATCTGTTTCAGTTTTATATAGTGCTTATCAAAAAGGTAAATATGAAATTGACGGCTTAAGACGCAGCAGATCTCGAAACATGGTATATAAGCAGGTGGCTAGTGGAGACTGCGTCCCTGCGATGTGATAAATAGCACAGTTGTGTGCATGTGCCCTTTATGCACTTCTGGTAATCAGGTTAAGGGTAAATACAATCGTTTGCAGGTACATCTGATCAGTATTTACTCATTTTAATCGTTCGCGATGAAAGTCATAGGCCGGCATGGGATCCGGAGCCTCTAACCTGCACATTTTCACAGTGTATAAATTATAATCTATGATAACCTTATTTCGATCCAAGCAGAGACAGGCCTATTACTCATAGTGACCAGTATGAATCAGCAAATAACCTTACATTTTGTAAATTGCTGTAAAATTACTTTTTTGTACGCTGTCCAAAAAGAAAAAAAAAAAAAAAACTAGAAAAGATGATTTGCTGCATATTAAATCAGTGTGTGTGCCTTTCACAGCTTTTTGCTGCGTACTAGTCCATAACATAGGAGAAGTTGGAATAGCATCTAATTCTATTATAGCTTTGAAGTTATTCAAGATTTAAAATTTCCAATTGTGCTACTTAACATAATTTAAATTGCTAAAACTTTTCTTTTTAATTCATTAGTTGCGCAATGGCCAACAACCCCCTTGTACAAGTTGCAATAACATCTCTATTTGTAATAGTATTGAAGATATTCAAGATTGAAAATTTCGAATACTGCTTACTAGCATAATTTAAATTGCTAAAACTTTTGTTTTAGATTCATTTCATGCACAGTAGTCAATACTCCCCCCCCCCCCCGTAGAAGTTGAAATGACATCTTTATCTATAGCAGTTTTGAAGATATTCAAGATTGAAAATTCCAAATACTTCTATTTAGCATGATTTAAATTGCAACAACTATTGTTTTAAATTCATTAGATGCACAGTGTTCAATACCCCCTAGTACAAGTTGAAATGACATTTCTGTCTATAATGGTTTTGAAGATATTCAAGATTGAAAATTTCAAATGCCTCCAATTTGCATAATGTTAAACATCTTTTTTTCTCCGCATAAAAAGACCAGACTCCTTGTATGAAGGAACAATCATGCTAAGTTTGGAGTTTCTACGTATATTAGTGTCAGAAAAAGGTGTCGGACAAATTTACTGGTAAAGAAGAAAGAAGAAAGAACTTCAGGAAAAACAGAAAAGCGTGTGTGTTGACACACATACTTTAAAAACAACGCGCGCGCACACACACACACACACACACACACAGACACACACAGACACAAAAGCAACCCCCACGTTTCCATTGCATTTGAATATTAATGTTTTCATATCATTTCCTTCTGTTAATTAAAAGTTTATTACTCGGTTTGAACCAAAAAGAAACCATTCAGAATATGGTCCAAAACAACTATCTGCATATATAAACATGTAGGGTTATCATACTTTATCGCGCGTAGGTTAATCATACTCTGTTTTAACACAGTTAGATGTCACCAGAATTTACTTAAAATTTAAATACTTTCAAATGGAATCTAACTTGCAAGAAACAAGCTCAAGAAAACTGTAGTGGCCAATTAAGGGTCAGGTGCTATGAACGTACCTCTGAACTGTATCAACCGTTCTGTCTGCTGCTGTTCCTCCCTTTCTGTCTGTGTAATGGTTCCTCAGATGGCCGTCTTTCATTTTTTAGTAAGTAATATGGAAACACTCAAGTATGCCCCACTTTTTAGCTGAACCTGTGATGCCAATGCGCAATGTTCCTTTTTACAAATATCATTTTCATGTAAAAAGTATCATTCCAGAGGTATAATACACTGCATGTTACCGTTTAAGAGACAAGGGCATTTCTGAGATTTGCCTTCGACGCTACAGGTCTCTGTCCACAATCTTTCGAAGAAAAATCTACATGGAAAAATGTACTGGAGTTTGTCACTAACTTTTCAAGGCACATTTTAAGAGCTCAATGTGTACCCAGGAAACCTACCAGCTGGGTCTCTTGGTGACCACTGGATAATCATGTTATTTTTTCCTTCATGACTCGAACAAAATAGAAGTCACTGGTCTGAAGTTTCAGAATATAACATCCACATACATTTTTTGTTCATGTGTTATACGTGTTTGTCATATAGTATGTCTCGGCGGTTTAGTCATAGCTTCCATACAGTAGGTTCGTATCGCCGTGGGCTCATTATTTTCCTGGTAAGATCATTCGCATGAAAAACTTAGTTTTCTCTTCATCACTACTTGAATCCCCATTCAAAAATACTCCCACGCCGCCATCTTACCTGCTACCAATCTCTGGGCCTGGCTCTGATGTTACACGCTGAATCGGTCAGAGTGTGACTGAAATGTGGGCTATGTAATGCCCCATTGGGCCCTGCTCGAATTAACATAAATACTGATGTTTCATGCATTGACAAAAGTACTTAGTATCATTTTGTAAAACCTTTAACACATTAACATATTGTCTGATTCCTTTGGTGTATTTGCATTTTTGGGCTAGTCTAATTTATGAGAAAATAGAATTAAGTTACCGTAACGATATTCTCTGGTATATTTTGTCACCATCGCTGAGCCTTATCGATTCAAATATACGTGGACATATGGCTTTGAACCTTGTCAGTGAATTAATGGCACCTACCTTTGGAATTTTAAGAACTGGCTTAGGGTATAACCACAGCGTGTGATTGCTTTTGCTGTTGAGTTTGTCGCGCTAATACAGCTGAATACCTATTGCAATATATTAAACAAAAGTTTTGTTATATTCTTTAGAATACGATAAAAACTATAAAATGTCAAATATATATTTGACTATATTGTAATCTTGTTCCTTTTTTCTATGTTTATGTCATGTTAATTTCTACTATGGACCTGATTATGTATAATAATATTATACATGTACCATCATGATCATGTGTCTGAAATAAAATTATATATATATATATATATATATATATATATATATATATATATATATATATATATATATATATATATATATATATATATATATATATGTATATATATATATATATGTGTGTGTGTGTGTGTGTGTGTGTGTGTGTGTGTGTGTGTGTGTTTTGCTGTAACTAAAGCCCGTATGTCACTGGGCTGTGACTGTTGGCGACAAATTTTAATATCATTTCTGTGTATTTCTTTTAGTTGTGCTGGCCGCGTTAGCTGCAGGTGAACAGCTTGGTAAAAACAGCGCGTGGGCCATCAGGCGATGCTGGGAACATGGATACGAAGTATCGAATTCCAACAAACCTGAGATCATCAAATTGTTTCAGGATGTACTTGACAAACCAGCTTTATATACAACTATGTAAGGATATGAAGAAGTTAATAAAATTATTTCTGGTATTGCGAGAAAAAGTTTCTTGGTTCATTTACTCTGATTAAGATTACAGGAGGTATTCATATTATATACAATTGATGTACCTATTTTCGATAGGGTTGGGCAAAATACTGCTATTGTCACTTGCTATCTTTATATGTGATGAGTTGTCGCTCTCTGAATCGTGAAATTCGGTGCATCGATGTTCAGCTACGTTGTACGGAGTCTCTGTTACGAGGGTAATTGCAGGTAAACGCATATTTGGGTTCCTTACGCTAAGCGAAAAGCACACTTTTCAGAGAACGCACACATTTTATATTTTAATAATCGCAGAGACCCTCGCTTCTTAGATTCTTCATAAATTGATTTTTCATGTTTACTAAAGCAAACAATGTTTACCCTGCTGACCAGCTCCGAACTTTATCTGTGTGGAGTTTTCAATTACTATATCGAGAATAGAATCACTGTTTTTACAAGCTCGTCCCCAGAATTGAAGTGACATGTCTTGCACAGACCACCTGCATTCGTCAAGAAATAAACAACTTTGTTTAGGTTTTACCATGGACGTGCAGCTTCGGACTTGGAGTCGCTGATTTATAACAATAATTTTCCTATCTATGGTCAGTGCCATATCGTGCTGCATTTTTAACTAGAAGCCGATCAGTGACCGCAAACCCCTCGGTCAGGACGGACAGACAGACAGACAGACGGACGCATAGGTGACGACAATACCCCTCCGGAAGGTCAAGGTTACTTCTGTTTGACCCAATGACAAAGCTTTGGTGCAAATGCAATGAGCAGAGATATCATGGCAAGGCCATTTTTCTTCAGTGCTGCACTGTGACCTAAATATGTGACCCAGTGACCCAGGTTTTCAAAAGACACACGAGGCATCCTTAGGACCAACTGTCATAAATAATTGATGAAGCTACATTCAATATTTTTAGATATTGTGTTAACAGCGGTTTTTTTTCTTCAATGTAGTACTGTGACCTAAATATGACCTGGAGATCTACTTTTCGATAGGCACCTGAAACACCTCAGTGGGCCTTTGTGAAAATTTGGTCTCTGTAAAGTGAGTATTTTTGGAGATATGGTGTGGCAAGGCCATTTTTCTCCAATGCAGCACTCTGACCGACATATGTGACCCAGTGACCTAGTTTTCACTAGTTGTCTGAAGTTATGATAACATATGATTGTTAACTGCGCAAGTGAAAAAAAAATCGAGAGGCCCATGGACCTAATGCTCTGCTGGCATATAATATGATCACCACCACCAAAAGTTCATTTCCTGAAATGCATTCCCTCAATCACCTTGAGAAATTAGTCAAAGTCGTTCATGTGATGCAACATCAACATTCGACATGAACACATATTTATGGTACATTTGGTAACTTTCCCCTATTGTTTATCAACAGATTGAATTTCCGGTCTTTTTAGTGCTTAATGACATTGAAAAGTATGTCACGGTCACACAACATAGAGCCAATTGGCCTGATGCATCTTTGACAAGTTTTGCAGTTCCATCTTAATTTACTATGTCATGGGCATCACAACCAAATCATAATGATCCACTAAAAATTACAGATGGTACAGCATTCACAAGATTTTCACATTTTGATTGCGAAATCCCAAGTGGCCATATGAATTTCATTTTCAACTCAGACTTGAAAAATACGCATTCAAAATGTGCGCATTGCGTCCAGAAATGCATACATGGTCTGTTTGTTCAAATCAAATACAGCTTTTCGAGTACTAGAAAAACAATAAATTTGGACAAGTGCACAACTCAAGAATCATTGGCTTACCGTAACACATAAAGTAGGTCACCAAGTAAAGTTTTGTGTACAATATAGTCAAGTGCAATTTTGATCTGGAGGCTCAATTCTCCTGGCCATTGATCACCAAGCTACACCCTGCCATGACAAAATCATCGCTTTCAACTTTATAGGACTGGTGACTTAAGAAAATTAGGTCAAACTCACTGATATTACGAAACTTATTAGCATTGAACATGATTTGGATATCCTATAAATTTAGCAAGTGTAATTCAATTTTTTTGGACATATAGAATTTTATATCTGTCAAGACATTTAAACTCACAATTCCTGCGGTGCCACTATAGTATCATTTGCAACCAAGACTTTTAGCTCATCCACAATCCCACTAAATTTCACGTAGAACCATAAAAAATAAGGATGCTAGATTGTTCATACGGTTTTCACATTGTGACACAGATATTGTATAATACCGCAGATAGCGCCACGAATATCGAAGTCGATACATATTTTAATACACTTTATATCTCCGAAAAGCTACATAGGCCCAACTGAAAAAAAACAAACTGTAGAGTGCAGAGCGTTTACGAGATTTTCACATTTGGCCCCTATTTTCCAAAGTGGCCATATGACCTACACGTGCACCTTTAACTAAGACCAAAATGTTCATCATGCACATAGCTTTCCATACATGGCCTGTTAGTTCAAATCGGGGAACATCTTTTTGAGTTCTTGTAGACAAGCAATAAACTTGGATAAATGCCAAGGTGCATAATAACTGGGTCAGCGTGATCCAAAACGTAGGCCACCAAGTAGAGTTTGCAATTTTGATATAGAGGCTTAATTCTCTTGGCCATTTATGTCCAAGCTACACCCCAACATTACAAAATCACCTCTTTAAACTCTACAAAACTGATGACCTTACAAAAATAGGTCAAGGTCACCATTATACAAACATATTAGCAATGGACTCGATTTATATATCCTATAATTTTGGAACCACAAATTCAATTATTTTTCGAAATGTAGAATTTTATTTGCTTCAACACATTTTGTCTGATAATTTTCATCAAATTATAGGCGGCGCCACTAGTATCATATTCAACTGAGATTTTGACCTCCGTTGGATCAAAGATTAAGGATGTTAGAGTGGTCACACCATTTTCATATTTTGATCCATATATTACATAATGCTGCAGATGAGGCCACCAACATCGACGTAGACCCAGATTTTCATACACTTTCTACGTCATAAAAGGTATATGGAGCTAACTAGAAAACTGGACCGTATTGCTTTCACAAACAAAATGTTTATGGAGGGACAGACAGAATGACAAAAGGACAGATACGAGTGATCACATGAGCTCTGGGACTTTCAGTCAACAGAGCTTAAAAAGCTGTTTTGAACTTTACGGTTCCCATGATTGATGATATGTTACAGATTGATATCGAAAATTTTCGTATTTTTTTACTTTTAAACAATATACATGTGTGATGTCAAAGGACTACAATAAATATACGCTTCTGCATAAAGTCATGGCTCTTATTCCAGAAAAAAGGAATAACATGCACAATTTGATGTTTTAGTTTAATTGGATTTACTAAGAGGACTGTGAACCAAAAATCTCTTGACTTTTCTTTCAAGGTACTGGCTGCCCATTCCTGTACTGTTAATAACCTGACTGTATAATGCTTCTTTAAGTCAACAACTTCCTTTTATTTGCCATGCTGAGTCAGAACAACCAGTAATTAATCTCAAACCAGTTCTGAAGAAGTTGAGAATTGATGTGGCACATTTTGTGGAAGATGATGTCACTTTATCGTGGTGCTTTGCAGCAAAATTGATATCCAAAACTTCTAACATTTCAAGTTTTATTATCAAGAGTATGATCATCACACAATATTACTTTAAATCAATACTCTGCACCTGCAAACTGGAAATATGTGCAATTTGGAGTATTTTGAACCAAAATTGAATCTATATTAACTTTTAAGTGCTTATCAAATTTAACAAATTATCTGTTGGCATGTGGTAATTGGTGGTGTAATTTGTAGACAAACATGTATTCTTTTACCCTCAGTAAAAGTGAATTTTGGTAGTCACGGGGTTAGTGATAACTAGCCCCTAAAATACATATTTCACCACATATATTTTGATAGATTTTGGATATGCTGTTACCAGACACCTATGTATTTATAAAAAGTAGGTTTGAAAACTATTGCTATTTGTTTTTGGTTTACCCGTGTTTGAGCACAGGTGCCTTGACAATATACAAAATGGCTTCATTTTATGATGATTGGACATAGATTGAAAATATATTTCGTAGGCTTTTGCCTCAAACAATTTCCACCACTCCCGTCAAGCCAAGCTCTGCACTCCTTGCTTTTTCATGTTATACCTAGCTAGCGCCCTTTGTAGGCGATCTCATGGTGCCACCAATGACAATGATGCAACTTAATCTCACTGTCAACCATCATTATTCATTCCTCGAGGTTCTACCTTCTGCACTCAAAAGTACAGAATAATAAACATAACAGCCATACAGGGCACCAATGCGTGGCAGTTGGAGCAAACCTGTATGCATAACAAATATCAGGTACGTATATGGTCAAATGAGGATTAAATTTCGGTATTGAATTGATCTAAGCCATTTATGTTCTATTCCCCAGTTACCAACCTCCCTACTCGAAAGTTCAGAATAATGAATATGACACCCATAGGGAGCAGCACCGCATGCCAGTCGGAGCAAACCTGTATAATGATGATGATGATGATGATGATGATGATGATGATGATGATGATGATGATGATGATGATGATGGTGGTGGTGGTGGTGAAGGTGGTGGTGGTGGTGGTGGTGATGATGATGATGATGATGATGATGATGATAATTATTATTATTATTATTACTACTATTATTATTATTATTTATTAGGAAAACTTCCTTTTTACAGCGGGGGCACCAACAGAATGGGGAAAATTCCATGATGCGTCCAAAATATATACAAATAATCAGGCACCCTTATTATCATTCAAATAATCATGGCATGTTAAAGTAAGTATGGTATCTATAAGTAATAATTTATGTCCTCCGCACCAAACCGAGAGATAAACGACTCATTGGGACAAAACTCTATAGAAAGCGTAAGGACATGTACATTATGTATGTGAAACAAATGTCGGTTACGTATACGGTCGTATGACGATCACGTTTCGTTATTGAATAACCAGTTGCAAATTCCAGGCCTCAAATCAAAATGAAAGTGACACAGTTTGTTTGCAAATTGAACAACAATGATGACAGGCTGCATTCCAGAACACAGTGGGATGAATATGGTCGGGGTCAGTCATTTTATATCGCGTGTCTGTGTTGAAAAAATCCGGGCAAAAATACGGCGATTATATTGATATCGACCGGTCTGGGTTCTCTAATCGTAAGACGGAAGTGGCAAACCTTTCAATCTCTTTCTTTCCATCTACCTGTAGTGGGTGATTTCTCATTCTTATGCATGAGATTATTAACCTGACAAGCCATTACGCGTCAAAAGACCCAACCATTGAAAGGAGTTGCAAATTCTTATTTCCTTCTTTTTTTTTCGGTTGTCTTGTGTTATTTTGTTTGTCCCCAGGATGAACACATAGTAGCAGCGCTGCCTAGGTTTGCATGTTTGGATAAACACAAGTTTTGAAATCAAAATTTTAGTCTGAATGTTACTTATATTCATTTGATTTTACTACCGGGGGGGGGGGGGGGTAGGCGAGTGACGTTCTTTTGGATGACGTTGTGAGATTATTTTTATTTAATTTCATTGCGCAAATTTTGAGAAGGTAATGTGTTCAGCACACTGTTGTTATTCCACAAGCACAAGATTCCGCAAGCACGAACGTACATAATTATAGCAAATTCATATGATATAAAACTACTTACGTCAGCATACAGTTGACAGACAACACGCATGTAAAATATGAAATTATTATTGGTTCTGTCAATAAAAACCATATAAAATAATGTCAACCACACAGCCCATAAACGATTATGCCAATTTATTCATGACATAAACGAGACAAATACCAAACCCCGTACTGTTGTAATAGTGAGAAACCCCATTGTAAAAAAAAAGAAGATAGATAAAAAACATGAGAAGGTAACTTTTTTTTGGTTAAAAAGTTATACTACTCTTAATGTTTGAGTAATTGTATAACGTCAAAGTTCACCTCTAGTTGTGACAGTTGCGTTAGTATTTCGGGGTGGCAAATTATGTATCTCAGACGCCCATTACAATTAATCACCCGAAAGAACTTTTGAATCTACCAATTTCAATTTTGATATAATGGTCGCTGATTCCAAAACGGAATTTTTTTCTGATAGTATAATCTTTGTCAATATATGAAGCCTATCTAAATAGATACTTTTAATTTACCTAAGATTTATTTTTTTTCCCTCAGATTTACTGTTACGAGTTAAATTATTTTCCCGCAGATTTTTAGGTATACGTCTTCTTTGTATCTGTTTTAAGTAGTTTGCAGAAAGTTGTCCTCATTCTAATCTGGATAACGATTATTCCTTACATGGTTTAAAGTCCACACTTGAAAAATAAATAAACGTTTACAACCATGTTATTTGACCATAATAACAAACTGAAAATTATATGGAAAACAGTTTTTTATATCGAGTCGGGATTTCAAAGCAATATTTTGACGTTTGTATAGCGGTCACACGTAGCATAAGTGGGCACACATAAACAGCATGCTGTTTTTTCGCAACTGAACAAATTCCAAATAACTCAAGTGTACAAAAACAAAACAAAAAACAAACAACCCCCCCCAAAAAACAAACCAAAACAAAACAAAACAAACAAATAAACAAACACCCTCCCCCAAAAAAGCAAAAAAAAAACAAAAACAAAAAACAAAAAAACAAAAACAAAACAAAACAAAAAACAAAAAACGAAAAGAAAAAAAAAAGAAAAAAAAAGAAAGAAAGAAAGAAAAGAAAACAGCGTTTCTAGCAATATCACTTGAAAACGGCAAGGTTGACAATAAATGGTTTCCAAACTTTACAGGCACACAAAAAGATGATAAATCTTTCAAACAGTGTGAATGTAACCGTTGTAGCTAAGTCAGTGATGTAAAAATACGGATTAATTTTGCTGTGTCTTCGATAGTCTTTTGTACAAGAAATCATGCAAGAAAGCGCCATTATATTTACAGAGGAGTGCTGCCTAGTAGTTTTGTCAAAATAAAAATTTAATTGTTCATTATATGCCGATGATATAGTTCTTTTTTCAGAAAGCAGCACTGGCTTTCAGTTTTGTTTAGATAAACTGGAAGAATATTGTAAAAATTGGAATTTGAGTATAAACGTAGACAAATCAAAAGTTATTGTACATAATAAATAAATCAGGAAAAAGGCTGTTAAAAAAATTTATATTCACAATTTAGACTTGATATCGTAAATAGTTATACATGTTTAGGCATTAAAATTACATCAAATGGAAGTTTTACGGGCGCTATAAAACAATGGTGTAATAAAGCCACTAAATCTATTGGCAGGTTGAAAAGAACGTTGTTCAGTTCACAGACCGATGTCAGACTATTCATTGATTTTTTCGATAAGCTCATTGGTCCCCTATTTTTATATGGATATGTGAAGTATGGGGTGCATATGTTATACCACCTGCCAAATTTATTGCTGGTGACGATATATCAGCCCACTTCAAAACCGAATTTGAAAAAGTTTATATCAGTTTTCTAAAATATGTTCTTGGAGTAAACAAGAAAGCGTGTAATGTTGCTGTATTAAGTGAAACAGGACAATATTCATATTTTCTTAAGATACTTACTCGCTTTTTCAAAAATTGGTATCGTGTGAAAAACGCCGTGCCCAATTCTCTTCTATATGATGCATATTTATGTAATTGTGAAATGTCTGCGGCAAAATGACCTTGGATAACTTCATTAGGAGAAACGTTTTCGAAAATTGGTCGTGATGATATTTAGCATAATGGAAGTGAATTTGGAGATTTTTGTCCCAAAGTTATTCAAAATTTACTAGAAGCTAGATTTTTTTACCTAGTTCCAAACTACTATGGAACTACAGTCTCTACCGGACAAAAAATTACGAACCTACGCGAAATTTAAAACAAAATTCGAATTAGAACCATATTTGATAGTTATGAATGATTACAATTCCCCTAGGAATGTTACTAGTCTGAGAACCAGTGCACATAATTTAAATATTGAACCAGGAAGGCAACGGCGGTCCACTAAAATAAAGATTGGGTGACACACACAAAGTAATTGAAGGCGAAATTCATTATTTATTATTTTGTAAGAAATTTTCCAATCAGAGTTATTTTGATGACGGATATGTCAAAAAGTTTTGTCAATTTTGATAGTCTAAATTCGGAAGGGAAATTTCATATGCTAATGAAATGCGAAGATTACGAAATTATACTTCTGGGTCAAAAATTTACAAATTACACTGTTCAAATTGGAGGTTCATTGTAAAATTTTCAAGTGTAAGAAATAGGTTGATTACTATACTTTTAATGTCTGCTGTGATAACATGTTTGTGTGTAAGTTAAGTCTACGCTGTGTTATGTTCTGAATTGTATTGTAAAAACTGTGTTGTGTTGTACAGGCAAAATGCCTAACTATTGTGAATAGGTGCAGCCAATAAAGATTCATTCATGAGAAGCCAAACCAGGCGTAATACAACAGGATAAAATAACTAAGTGCACTCGTAAGATGGGGCTGACTATTTTAGATCTACGGGGAGTGTATGGTTGTATTTTCATCAGGACTATTTGTTTATTCATATTATCCCAGAGCATGATTTTGTAAAATATTTTTGGGGTAGGATTTTGTTCATATTTAAACTTACCTGCATACCAACCTTTAAATTTCTTTTACCTTGCACCTAGAACCACGACATACAAAAATTGCCCGGTGGGACGCTTTGTAACCATGTCCACATTTCCGAACGGCCCTTCAGCCGCTTAAGCGATTCGTGATCAGAATAACTCGCGTCAGGGAAAGCTATCGTGGTGATAAGATTACTGGAGTGTATGAATAAATTCCGGGTTAAATTGCGCCAGGCTCGGACGCTTTTAATTGAAAAGTTTGTCACATGTAAACTGCAGTTTTAAAAATTTCTCGATGCATCTCTGTATTTCCAACAAGACAACAATAGGTGGTGTGAGGGTATAAGAACTCACCACCGGTCAGAGACTCATTTTTTAGTGCTTTGTTTTTACAATCTTCTGTTCTCTGTTGCATTACACCCGATACAGCAGATATAAAGGGTCCATCTCTTATCTATTGTGTCGAAAATACCATGACTTGTTGTCGAATGAAGAAAATGAACAACATATCAAAGCCAATTAATCATATATTTGCCGTGAAAGTGATTAGAATTGTTTCTTTTTTTCGCGTGGTGATGACCGGTCATGTCTGTGTGTAATGGAACAAAACACCATTGTCATGACTCACTAATGATTAATAACTAAGTTGTTCCATATATATATTGAAGAGACAATAGTCGGCTCACGCAGTTACACAATAATCTCAATGGCATGTGAACTGTGTTGTGAACAACTGGGGAACCCGAACACAGACCATCAAGGTCAATGTGCTATGTTCGCTGCCCTGGTTACCTTTTTGACCTGTGCACATGCAGGCCAGGCAGCATGGACCCTTCACATTCAGAGGAGCTAGGCTTGTTTCTCTCCGCCCTCCCAAGGTGGCTCCGCCTGTACCTGTTGGTGACGAAAGTATACCATCGGCTTCAGCTGTTATTCACTTTCGCTATTGACAAGCGGGGTGTGGAATAAATCAAAGGCGGGTGAACAAAAAAATGTCGAACACAACAAAAAGGGGCCTGGCGAAACATTTTCGCTTTCTTGGGGGAACTTATAATTTTTTTTCGTTAAAAAGCAAGGCTCAGAACCCTTAAACATCCAGAATTTTCTGTTTGCGCAAAATGTCCATCGGGAAAAGCAACCCCAAGACCTCACCAACTCATACTATCTGGCCTGTATATTGGTGGGATGGTGATTTGGAATGGAAAAAAGTTTTGCCAGCTGAAAGTCGCCTTGATCAGTTGATGGTTGGGTTTTTGCAGTTCAAGGTTATCAGTACCAAGAGCAACATTTCTATCATGTTCTGGACTGACAAAGCTGTTCATGCATGATTATCACTGATGCGTTATTGTGTTTTTCTGCATTAGGATAAATATGATCATTAGTCTCCAAATATTTGATTGTCAAAGAATTGCATATGCAAAATTCATAAATAAATTCAGCCAGGCTTATTATCAGTGTGGATGCATGATTTGGAGGGACGGGCTGAAGTGTAAGAGAGATGTTTGTTAATTTAACATGAAGGTCAAGGATATTTGGGGAAATAAAAACGACTACATTGTGCATTTTGGTGTACTCTTATCCTCAAATGTAGAAGATAAATGTAGATATGAATTGTGGTATCACAATTTTCGCAATGAACAAAACAAAAAACAAAACAAAACAAAACAAAAACAAAAAAAAAAAAAAACCCTGTGCAAATTGGGGGACTAAGCGGGGCAGGACAGGACAGGACAGGGCTGAGCAGGACAGGACAGGACAGGACAGGACAGGACAGGACAGGACAGGACAGGGCTGGGCAGGACAGGACAGGACAGGACAGGACAGAGCTGGGCAGGACAGGACAGGACAGGACAGGGCTGGGCAGGACAGGACAGGACAGGACAGGACAGGACAGGACAGGACAGGACAGGACAGGACAGGGCTGGGCAGGACAGGACAGGACAGGACAGGGCTGGGCAGGACAGGACAGGACAGGGCAGGGCAGGCCAGGGCAAGGCAGGGAAAGGAAAGGAAGAGAATAACCTCGCCCCTTCCCTATTCGTCCCTGGGATAATTTAATCTACAAAGATACTGAGTATACAATACATCAATAAATCAAACTTCTAATAACACTTTGTCGCTCTAATCTCCCAAAAGTTCCCAGATGTAAATGGTCATCTGTCTTAAAGCTTAAATTTTCTGTTTAATAAACACAGTTTTGCTGTTGATTGTAGAATAAAAAGCTGCCATGTCGACAAATCCGTGGTAAAGAGCATGGCTTGGGTGAAAACCAAGCCAAGGAAAGCAACTGACTCTGTTTTTGACGAGGAACGGGTTAAAGTCGTTCCGTCAACGTTGCTTCCATGTATGTGTTCATATACACTGAAGAAAAACATTAAGGGAGGGTGTCCGCCTATTTGTTTTTGAAACGCTTCTCGGCCTGGGGGAGGATGAAAATATTTAGATGTATTGTTTTATGAGAATTCCTACACCACCCACCTATCTCTGATAATTTAATAACCTTTCGAAAGATCAGCAACTCGTGGCCGCGGTTACGGGGCGCCCACAATCCTGAGGCATGTTACTACAGGAAATGTTGGAAAGCAATTACTCAGTTTATATCACTGGGCAAATTAAAAGGGATATCATTTCCACGTCAATTTTATTGCAGTTTTTGGTTTATTATCTGGGCCATGGGTCATGGTTAACAGCTCATGGGTAACCAACAATACAACTTCAGAAAA
The DNA here is from genome assembly GCA_964020975.1 of Hermodice carunculata. Taxonomy (NCBI): domain Eukaryota; kingdom Metazoa; phylum Annelida; class Polychaeta; order Eunicida; family Amphinomidae; genus Hermodice; species Hermodice carunculata. Next base: position 29,330,456 of record OZ026622.1, on the reverse strand, counting down.
TTAAAGTTGCAACATTGATTAGAACGGTGAAACTGCTTCCTCGGTGTTAATTTTTACAGATCTAACCAAAAGTTACATCATACATATGCACGGTGCACAAAGGACTAAAATGCCAATTTCACATATATAATTATGTATGTATTTGCGATGAGCCCATCCGTTTGTCGTCGCAATTAAAAAAAATGAAATAGATAATGCATCAGCATATTGCAAAGGCAGTGACAATGTTACCGATGAGATACGTCAACATATTTTAATGCACGAATATCAATAAACAGAATTATTATGATGCATTGGCATTAATATGCCATTGAACAGTTGGACGGCTTTCCCATGCGCCAACTAGGCTATCCTTTCTTGTGTTATTCAATGCGGATTGGAGCAATTTGCAGCGTTCCTCATTATTTGGCTAACACTGACACCATTTTCCAGCACAATGATATACTAGGTGTATTATTTCTTAATTGAATATTTGATATTTGTGATAATGCGGTTCACCTCCAGCGTGCAAAAGGGACAGAGAAAGGAGGAAATCTCCACCGCTGTGTTAGGGCTGGCAAGGCAGCCCGGAACCCGGCACACACCGCACTGAAGCGGGAAAAACGGAGTCCCCACATAGCACACGAAATGGAATTCGATAAATTCACAGGTTATGTAGCATTTAAATCTACATCATGTGAATTAGCAAAGGCAGATCACGTCTCATCTCGCACCTCTTTAACAACATTTTGTTACAGGAAAATTAATGGTGTTTGGAATTCCCTGTCTGACAAGTCGCATGCTGTATGTTTCAATAGATGATACCGAGTCCACACATTCCCACATCTCTACTGGTATCCCACAAGGGTCCATACTTGGTCCAATATTATTCATTATCTATATAAATGATATTGCATATGCCTCAAACTTATTTAAATTTATCATAGACGCAGATGATACCATTCTTTTCCCTTCTGTTAGTTTTCTTAAGGAACAAAATGATGGTGACTTTTCCTACAAAATCAATATTGAACTCAATAAAGTTAATACTTGGTTAAAATTGAAGAAATTATCTTTAAATATTGAGAAAACTAAGTTTATGTTATTTTATAAACCGTTAAAACATGTTACTGTCCATAATCTCAAAATAGATGAAGTGGTTTTGCAGTGTGTGGATGAATTCAATTTCCTTGGGTTGCATATTGACGAACATATGAGCTGGAAAAAAAAACATACTCCGACTTTTTAATCGAAAGTATCGCAAATGACTGGTATCATGTATTCGTTAAAGGATCTGTTGCCTAACCATATTTTATTATTGCTATATAATACTCTGATCAGGCCGTGTTTTAATTATTATTATATTTTGGCATGGTTTATTACCTTGATCGTCTCTCGAAATTGAAAAAAAGCCATACATATTACCCATCACGGTGCACGTAATGCGCACACTGAAGTTTGTTTAAACAGTCTAATATTCTTAAGTTGAATGACCTATATAAATATCAGCTTTTGAAATTTTATCACGAATTCGTTAATGGAAAAACTCCTGTATACTTCAATAATTTTGACATATAACCAGCCTATGATCTACGTCATCATACACTGGAGGGAAAGAGAAACGCATCGTTTCCAGAGTACCAAACATTTGTGCAAAATGTGTATCCGACCTAGTCAAACTCCTGAATGAAACTCCTGATATAATAGTAGACTAAGTCCACGGTCATAGTCTCTTTTGCTTAAGCATACATATAAAACAGGACTATATTAGTGAATATGAAATTACATGCCAGGTTGAGAACTGCTATGTTTGTAATGCATAATATTGGTTTCGAGTTTGCTTTGTGACAAACACCTCTGTGTGAACTTTATTGCCAAATAATTTTCTTTGGCATTAAAAAGTTGTTTAACATCTTAATTTGACTTGCACTGTGAACTAGTATCGAAGTGCTTATTACCTTTTTTTCTCATTGTCATGTCCTGATTATTATGTGAAACTCATATCCTATAAACATGATGCAGGTGTCTATATCTGTTCTAAATATATTATATGAATGTCATATCCTATTGAGATGGCGGTGTTTATTTGTGGACCGATAAATCATATTTTTTCTTTGTTAGGGTGGCCAACACGATAGCGATCAACTTGTGATCTTAGCGTTGGCCTCCTTGACCTTAAACACATTCTTATTGTACACATTAGTACCAGTGCATGACAAAATACTCATATATCCAATAAGGTTTCTTCTATTGTATTATATTGCTTTGCTGGTCACATTAGTACCTGTGTATGACAAAATACTTAATATCCAATAAGGTTTCTTCTATTGTATTATATTGCTTTGCTGATCGAAATAAAATGTTCTTGATTCCTGTCACTTGATTCAGTGATCAAAACAAATTGGGAGCACTTGCTGCTGAAAAATAGACTTTGTTGAGCAACCGTGGAAAATATTCCCAGAGCGCGTTGTACGGACTATCTGTGTATTCTTGACCGTTACTACATTCCTTTCAGAATTTTGGGAAAAATTACCTTAAAACTTCATACTATTATCTGTGTACAGCGTGTGTAACATGCCGCAGGTTTTTCTGCATGCACAACATTTTGTCCAAGACAGCTCCATAATGCCTTTTATGTCATAGGTGTGCCCATATAAAGGGGCAATAACTTTAAATAAACCAATACAAGTGCCTATGACTTTAAAAAGCTAAGTATCACACGTGTAAGTTAGGTTCTCAACCATAAGTACCTTGCAGTATTTAGTGTATTCAGTACAACATACATACATACATACATACATACATACATACATACATACATACATACATACATACATACATACATTTCTATGGGATTGACATAAATTCACACCTATTTGGGTTGATTAAGGTGTGGCGGTAGGTAGCTGTAAGTGAAGAGGAGCCGTCGATATATCAAAATTATAATTTGGCTAATAATCTGTCTTTTTAATATGCGAAAATATATAATATGCTCGTTATCACAATTAAAAAAAAAACAAAACAAACAAACAAACAAACAAAATCAAGACCCCCCCCCAGGATCCGAATGAAGAACTTTTGAACCAAAGGAGTTATATTCAATTATGAAGGACTGGCATATAACTCGTTTGGTTCAAAAGTTCTTCATCCAATTTCTGAAATGTTTTCTGTTTTGTGATCAATAACATATATTTTTTATTTTGTCGGTTTCCAATGAAATCAACGAAGATTTGCAATCTACTTCTAGATGGTCTCGTGAATGGCTTCCGACATTCAATCCGAGCGAAACAAAAGGAAAAATAATAGTCAGAAAATGCCATAGTGTTACCTACCCTGCTTTTAAGTATGAGGGAACAACGATTGAAAATGTCAAAGAACATGAACATCTCGGCCTCTTAACACAGGCAAACTTGTCTTGGTATTCACAGATCAATTCTACTTGTACTAGAGCTGGTACTTTGCGCGGATACATAAACACTTAAGGCTCTGCTGGGCAACAGTTATCTTTGCTTATCAACTTGTTCCTCTGTGCTGTATTACAGGTTATGTGTGTTTCCAATTTTGTGGATACCGTATCAAGAAGGAGGCTACACCTGTAGCCTCTTTGCTATAATGATTGACCTTATACAGTTATCTTATACCCATATTACACGCGGGGATCATTTTCGACACAATCATGAGTGTTAATAATCATTGACCTTTGTGGTTGCGCATTTATATGCTTATAGTCCATGGTTAACCTTATGCCTAATACTTTTTCTGTGTTGCTCTAGTTAAACAGGTGAGCGCACAGCAAACCTCATACCAGTATATGATCCAATGTGAAGGTCCTGTGATTTTTCTACCTTTTTGTTCTTTTATGTTTGTATCTAAGTAGATGTACTGCTTACGGTGACCCTGGTCACACGACACAGTGTTATTTCAGTGTATCTTATTTTCACATTTTCGCATGTTTGCACTTCTGATTTGAGTTACATGCCGTTCACATGTTGCTCACGTAACGTGACATGGACATTGGTTTACATAGTACATGTTACGTGCCTTTTTATTTGGAGTTTTTGTTTGTCTATTCATTTCTCATTAGGCTTAGTGTCATATATGAGAGACAAATGCCAAAATCTGGGATTGGTTGGTGGATAAACATAAACAAGAGGAGTGTGACATTGATCTGCTCCGCTGACCGTACATACACAGACTGAAGTAGTCCAGAGAGCTATGATATTTCAAGATCAAGTCTATTTCAGACCATGATCACTGTTGCTAACATATACATATCTTCAAGTTGGTGATCATAAAAAATACAGTAAAATTGCAGCACCACATGTTGAACAAATTAAGATCTAGGAGTCCTACAAGTGTCCCTATGCAATTTGAAGCAATTGGCTGGGCAGTTTCTAAAAAGGTTCTTTTTTTTTTTTTTTTTTTTTTTTTTTTTTTTTTTTTACATTTCCCCCCAAAATCCATAACAAAATTCACTAATGATCCAAAGTTCACTGGATCCTGAACATTGAATAAACCTGGCAGAAACTTGCCCATGGTGTATCCCCACCAAGTTTAAGGAGAATCTGCTTGATGGTTTTGGAGAAGTTAAAAATGTGAATTTCCTTTGCAATCCCCTTTTACTTACATAAATATAATGCATGCATCAACCAGCAAGCACCCGTATTGATAAAAATATGTTTAAAATCAGGCATCAAGAAGAAATTAAGAACTAGGAGTCCCTAGGAGTGTTCCTGTGTGATATCAAAGCAATTGGGTGAGCGGTTTCGGAGAAGATTTTTTAAGATTTGCCCCAAAATAAGACGTCCCCTCCGCAAAAAAAAAAAAAAAAAAATCACTGGAGCGTGACCATTCGAACAAATTTAGTAGAGATCCACCCAAGGTACATTGCCGCCAAGTTTGAACTGAATCTGGCCGACGGTTTCAGAGAAGAAATCAAAAATGTGAATTAGCTTTAGAATGCCCAATGACTTACACAGTAGTCAACAGGAAAAGTACATTTACCGATAAGTACCCGAATTGAAAAAAAAAATCGTTTAAAATCAAACATCCACGACAGTGCCACCTAGTGAACAACTTTGTTTGACCCTTTCTCAAGAAACGGAACCACCAAGTTTCAGATTCATGTAAGTGACGGTTCTGGAGAAACAAACGGAAATTACGAAAACTCACATTTAAAAAAAAATGCAGCGCCATCGAGAAGTCAAAAATGTGAATTTGCATACGAATGCCCATTGACTTACACAGTAATTAATAGGAAAGGTGCATTTACCGATAAGTACCTGAATTATAAAAAAAATGTTAAAAATCAGGAATCCACAGCAGTACCACGTAGTGAACAACTTGTTTGACCCTTTCACAAGGAAAATATCCACCAAGTTTCGGCTTAATCTGAGTGATGGTTCTGAAGAACAGGTTGAAAAAATCAATAAAAAATCTCTGAATCACTGGAGCATGACCATTTAAACAAACATGGTAGAAACCCACTCAAGGTATACTGCCACCAAGTATGAAGTGCATCTGCGCAGTGGTGTTGGACAAGAAGTCGAAACTGTGAATTGTGGACGGTGGCGGACAGACGGACGGACGACAGATGCCTAGCCACCACATAAGCTCAGCTGACTGATAAGTCAGCGGAGCTAAAAGTTGGGGACTGCATAACAATGCTAGACTGCTGCTATCACAACATTGGTATGTTAGTTCAGAACTTGTATTGTTATTTATGTCACGAAGAAAGATGCTTTATCGAACTACTGTATGCTCCCTGTAGCCCCAGCCTGTATGTTTATATCATACTAAATGTAAGCCGTTTTTTATTCAGCCCTTTACTTTCATAGGCCGATTGAACAAAACTGTTCATTTCTTGTTCATATACTTAAGCCTGATTATCACATATTCTCTTCTGGAGTTGCGTGGATATATTCACTAAAAACCGGGTCCTAACTTACATTTTTTAAACTTTATTTATGTAAACGTCAGTAGTTCAACTGCAAATAACAAGTTACACGAGGCCGAAAGTCTGTGTATTCATCGTAATGTGAATCTTTGCCTAAATTAAACTAAGTTAGATAGAGGTATATTGGATGATGATACTAATTAAGATGATTTACTTTAGCATTTGTTAGGCCTCTGGTCCATAGTACATCTTACAACGTTCTCTCACGTCAGCTGGTGGCAGATATATTGTTGAACATACTCGTGGCACTTTTATACACTTTCAGCATAACGGGGGTCCTAACGTAAATTTTTCTGAACTTTATTCATATAAATGTCGGTACTTTAACGGCAAATAACAAGTTAGACGAGACCAAAAGTCTGTGTATTCATCATAATGTGAATCTTTGCCTAAATGAAACTAAGTTAGATGGATCTACACTGAATGATGATATTTAAGATGATTTATTTTAGCATTTTTAGGCCTCTGGTCCATAGTACATCTTTACAATGTTCCTCACATCAGTTGGGGCAGATATATTGTTTAACATTCTCATAGCAGTTTTATACACCTTCAGCTTCAGTTTTAATTAGCTGGTTTTAACTCCCCTGTTAGACGTGATAGGGGCAGACATGGGGGGGGGGGGGGTAACGATTTATACACCAAATTATTTGAGTGTGAAAATCAGAAACGAACTGTGTAACCCATCTTTTGAATCAGTCTCAGTCGTTTTGTTGCAACTTTTCACAGACCACCTGGGAAAGATGAAGCAATGTTTCATTATTTTCTCGATTCTTTTCAAGATCCAATAATGAAAACATCAGTGGAGTCTCCCCATGCATAACTCAGTATAACAAGGTACGAATGGGACTTCTCAAATGCTTGCCTTAGACTTAACCTGGTGCAGTTGCTAAAAGAACCTGGGGGATGACCATCGGTTCTTGATCTTGTTTTTGCTATGAATGATTGATTAAATACTAATGTTACAACCAAAGTTCAGTATCTACATGTGATGATGAACGTGTGTTAACAGGACCAATGGTAATATTAATGCCGCTTGGTAATATTAATGCATACCATAAGATCATTTGGGATTACTCTAAAGTGGATAACGAAAACTTAAATTTATCATCTTCTGCTCCATGGAATGCTTTGTTTCTGGATGACAATGTCGATGATATTTGTGCAGATATTACTCGTTTTTTTTTAAACTGTAGCAGAAGAATGTATTCCTCATTGAGATGCTGTGAAAGTCGAACAGATTTTATTTCATAACAAAAGGCCACCGGCCTGTCAGTACATAATTACACTTAAACAAGATTACATGGATAAAGACACCAGATTTCAATACATGTGTCAAATATTTAACAAAAGATTATCTCTTTTCTTCAAAGCATTGAATAAATAGTTCCCTAAGGCGCATAAGACTTCTGGTTTGTCATTTTTCACAATATCAACCATCTTTTCATAAGAAGGTACAAATAATAGTTTCTGCTCAAATGCTTTTTACGCAAATCTGGATACAAAGGGTAAACCTACAAAAATGAACGTCATCCTCAATACTGTTAATATTATTGGTTTTACATAATAAATAAGTTCTCTTTCCCTTTGCCGCGTTACTATGTCTGCCTTATTCAATGTAAAGATTATGATTTGAACACCTAGCGAGTTAAAGCAATTTTCAAATTAATAATATTGACAAACTTGATGTATCTTTCAGGTTTTTAAAGGGCAATATGTGCTTGATTTTTTGCTTTCTGTAACTGAATCATGCCAAATTTGTATGGCACAGTCCTTCAATTGTTGAGAGAAAACCTCTCTGAACCAAGCAATATTTCGAACTTCTTCAGACTGTGGCAAAGCCAAATTTGAATAATAATAATAATTTAACATTTGTTGCCCAATTACACTTTTTTTTACCTTATCTAACTTAAACAACATGTTATAACACTGTTTTGGGTATCTATGAAAATCCATCTGAAGACTCTGGCACCCGTCACTGAAACACCGTAGATTATATTTAGCAAAAAGGGATACCTCCCACATCCTCCCAAGGCAGCATCATTAGATGAACCTTGAGGCAGACCAAGCCACTGTTTACAAAACTTAATCTGTCCTTTTTTTAATCACCTGAGTATATTTATATCCCCATATCTCTGATCCATAAATTAAAATTGGTGCAATCAATCTGTCAAATATGTAAATTATAGTCTTTTATGGTGGTTTACCCACCAATATTGAAGACACTGTAACATAGCTGTGACTTTTTGCGCTTGACTGGCCAAAGTGTTGGTCGCCACAGAGCATGGTAATCTTGATGACACCATGAGACCTAAGTACTTATAATAAGACACACAGTCATTTTTTTTTTCATGTTTGAAATGCCTTTCGTCTTTCTTGCGTAGAAAGCCTCCGTTCCTAGGCACCATTATGACAACGTATTCTTAAGCTAACGAGTGAAGCGCTGGAAACAATATACACATCTAGCATCCGACCTATCATGGAATATGCATCTCAAGTTATTGAGAGTTAGTTGTTTAGTAAAAAGTAGTGCTTTGGTGGAATTGGGCCAGTGCAAAGCTGCACTTGCTATGACGGGAGCAATAGACACATCCAGTCGTGTCAAAGTTTTAAGATGTTTAGGGTGGCCGAGTTTGGTAAATAGCATTAAAAAATATTTCAAGTTAGTTCTCTGCTTCAGAATTGTTAAAGGTCTATGTTATGCTCGTCTGAGTAGCCTTTTTCCTGCTCAAAATTTAGATCTTCAAAATTTTCAAACGCGTGATATGCATGATCGTCACGTGTCTATGACTCTAGCTAATCTCTTTTCTCGTAGTTTTATTCCTTCTGCTATTTTGATTTGGAACTCTCTTTCCCTAAATTTTCGTAATGCTCGGTCTCTTAACTGCTTTAAAACCTACGTAAAGAGAATGTTCTTTCCTGCTAAACTCGACCACATTGGTTACGGTCGTCGTAAACTCAACATTTTTATGAATAGATTAACTCATTCCACCCTGACAGAAGACTGAGTCAACAGCTTTCCTTGGCGCGCTCTGGGCGCACTGCGCCCAGAGCGCGCCAAGGAAAGCTGTTGACCATGGACATATGATTTGGAATGATCTTCCATGCAAGTTTCATAAAAAAAATTGAAAATGATCCCTAAAGTAGTAAAATACAATTAGCAGACGACATTAAGATATAAGCGGGAAAAAGCGTCATTAGGGTGGAATGAGTTTAGAGCAGATTTCGGTGCTCTCACAGAACATCTCCATATTTGTCGTTTAAAAGACTCTCAATTCTTTGTGGTCACCGCTCTGAAACGTCTTATCATTTTCTTTTGCCGTCTCCACTTCATACAATACACAAGCGTGTCTTCTTGGCAAGTGTCTTATCAATACTCGAAACCAGTCAGCTGAACATTAGCTTGAATGACTTAACCAGTGCTGACATATTTTCCCTTTGTTTATTTCGCAATGAAAATCTCTCTTTTGAGTGCAACTGTCAAATAATGGATGCCACTCTGAAGTACATTCCTCAATCTAAAAGATTCTGTAAAGACCGTAGCAGAACTGAAGGATTGAGGTATGACTAGTTTCTCTGTAGTTCCGCAAGGTTGTGCCTGTTTCATTCGTCTTTATTTTCTTCTTGTGTTATTTCCTTGTTTTGCTCTTTTTGTTAACCTTCAGCAATTGTGTGCATTTTATGATCAATATCATCGTATATACTTGAGGAAAGGGCCTCGTATTAGCCGATGGCTAGCCTTGTATTAGCCAATGGCTACTGCCTTTTCCTTGTTAAAGAAATAAAGTTTATTACTACTACTACCTATCTACAATATCAATATAGGTTTACATACATTTGCATTCTCATCTGCCTGCCAGCACTTGATTGTTCTTACCTGTCTGCCTGCGGCCTATCTACTTGACCTCTGCCTATCTGTCAATCCAATGATTGACCTTCTCTTCTACATGAATATTAAGAGATTGATTCCAGTGTTGGTTTGGTTTAAACGTGTTTTATTTCCAAAAGAAAAACAATTGGGAAGAAGGGCAAAGCCCTATATTAATCCCTCTTGTGGATAAAAGACGAAAACACAGGGCTGACTTGACAGCACAACTCCAATGAACCACCGTTCATCAAGTCCAAGTGGACTTGATGAGCAGCGTGGTGGGAAAAACAAACGAAAGGATAGCCGCCACCAGAACAAACACAGATAGCGGGGCTCATGAAGTTGTCAATATTGCCAGTATATATTATTAATTTGCATTTTCGAATTATCGATATGAATGATTAAGTTACACTTTTACCTTGGAATCGTTTACTTTTTTCAATAAACTCTTAAACAGATAAAAATATAATAATATTGTCCTCGAGACTGCAAGAAGCACTGCCAAACAAAATTGTGTTTATAGAAAATGGAGCCAAAGGACCAATGGTTGTATGTAATGCATCTCGAGCGACAATGTAGTTTGAACAGGTGAGAAAGTAGTGCCAGATACTCTCGGTGGTGGCGCCACATGAACAAGCTGCTGAATCTTTTACACCAATCTTAAAATGATGTTCGTTCAATTGGCTGCGGCCCATACGCAAACGAGAATGTAAAATAGATAGATATCTTTTGCCTACATTAAGATGTTCGGGAAATATAACAGAAAACTGTCTGGGAGTTGAGATTTTCTTCTTAAATTGGAACAAAGTTGGAAGATTTCTAGTTTCCGATGGGAGAAGGTTCCACAACGTGATAACAGAAGGAAAAAAGGAGTTTTCGAATAAGACTGTTCTACAATTGAAAGAGGGCAAGTCTGAGCGTCTGCTTTGATCGAGTTGTGCCCTCGTATTACGGTGGAATATTGGAATATAGGGGAGAAGAGAGTACAAATAGCTAGGGGTTAATTTATGAACTATTTTATACATCATGATTTGTTTGGATCTTTCTCTTCGTTTGGATTGGGTCTCCCGGCCAGTTTCTTCGTAAAGCTTTTATATACGGGTGGTTTTCATTGCTCCTGTCACGATGCGGGCCGCAGTCAGTTGAATGTCTTCCAAAAGTTTTGCATCATCCTGCGTGCAGCCATCCCAGACCACGTTTCCGTACTCTAAAATAGGTCGAATAAAGGAGGTATAAATCGTTTCTAGTGTGTCCCGGTCCAGGCGATACTGTAGAGTTTTCAGAATGTTTACTTGTTTACAGGCTTTAGTTGCAACTTGTTTAACATGTTCATTCCATTTTAGATCTGATCTTAACGCAGGACCCAGATGCTTGTGCTCTAAAACATTCTCTAATTCGTGACCTTGGAAAATCAACGGAGGGTGATCAGGGGGATTTCTTTTTAGAGAGACGAGCATGATGTCTGTTTTAAGAGCATTAAAGGATATAAGCCATTCCCTAGACCATTCGTCCAGGGAGGCCAGATCATCGTTCATGACAGTAGCAGCATGAACAGGATCTTCAATAGTAAGATAAAGGGACGTATCATCCGCAAAGAGTTTGACTTCTGAATTTACAACGTTGACTATATCATTAATATAAATCAAAAAGAGTAAAGGACCTAATACAGATCCTTGAGGCACACCAGCGCTTATAGTTCCCCAGCTAGAGGATTGACCATTTAAAACGACGCGTTGCTTCCGATTATAGAGGTAATCTTCAAACCATGTCAGAAGATTGTCAACGATGCCTTTTTTTTCCAGTTTATGAATAAGACCTTTGTGCCAGACTTTATCAAAGGCCTTGCTTATATCTAGGAAAACAATTCTTACTTCTTTTTGCTGATCAATGGCTAAACATAGCTCATGGTATAGGGAAAGTAACTGGTTGACTGTTGAGTCACCAGGAATAAATCCTGACTGGTTTGCTGAAATGAACATATTGTCCCGAAAAAAATTGAACACATGTTTAAAAATTACTTTTTCCATTACTTTCCCTGTACAGCTTAAAAGGGATATAGGACGATAGTTATTACACAGGTTCTCGTCGCCCTTTTTGTGTAAAGGAGTCACGCGAGCTTCTTTCCAAATAGACGGGAACTGTTTCTGATATAGAGATAAATTGAATAGTTTAGTGAGAGGTCGATAAATAATGGGAGCTGCTTCTTTCAAAAGTCTAGTACTAATCCCATCTGGGCCAGTTGCTTTAGTAGTATCAAGACTTTTGAGTGTGTCCAGTACTTCACCTTCAGAAATGTTTAAACCTCCGAGTGTATTTAAGGGGTGATCGGGCGGTAGAGGATTGGTAATTGAAGATGAGTCAAGAGTGCTTTGACCAAAGAAAAACGAGTTGAAGATTTCTGCTTTAGAAGCGTTGTCGGTGACGTGTTTGCCATCACATAGTAAAGAAGGAACATTCTGACGTTGATTTCGATTCAAAAAATGTTTAACAGTTTTCCACCACGCTTTATGTTTGTTTTTAGAATTTTTCAAGGAGTTATTTAATTTATTATGATGTCGATCCTCGGCTTCACGGAGATGTTCCTGATACAGGTGGCGAAGCCGATTATAAGTGGCCCAAAGTTCGAGACTATTAGGTCCGTGTTTACCATCTTTGGCTTTGGAATAAGCGCGCATCACTTTGCGCTTTTCACAGCGCAGAGAAGATGTATACCAGGGTAAATCGTCCGGACGAATGAAAACTTCTTTATTAGGAATACATTGTTTGGCGGCTTGCAGAAAGCCTTCAGTCCATAGCAGGCAGCAGGCATTTATATCGTTGGATGGAAAGAAGTTGTCCCAGTCGATTTGACTCCAATATTCTCGAAAATGATTAAAGTTTGCCTGTTCATATAACCATATAAATCTTTTATACACGGGCTCAATTTTGTGTCGAAAACTAATATTGACAGACACCA
>OZ026622.1:29296497-29317497 GCA_964020975.1 Hermodice carunculata | reverse complement strand
CGCTATGGTCGCAATTAGCAATTGGTGGCAAAACTTTTGATTCAGAAATAAAATTCGGGATGTTAGAAATGACCTGATCTAAACAACGAGACGTATTTTCAGTTATGCGGGTGGGTTCATGAATATGCGGAAAAAAGAAATTAGTATTACAAAAATGGTCAAGCTTTTTACCTGGTGCCGTGGAAAAGTCGGCGTTAAGGTGACCTGTTATGATGATATTATGGGTACCGGTAGTTTTTGCATGGGGGAGACTAGCTTGAAGCTTGTCCCAGAATGAAACAGGGGAGTCGGGTGGCCTGTATACAACTCCTAATAAAAATTTATTGTTATGTAATTTAATCTCAGCCCATAATAATTCCAGATCGGGACTTTCCAAGTCTTGGCGCTTAGTAGCTATAAACTGCTGGGATACATATAGTGCAACACCCCCGCCTAAACCATTAGGGCGGTCCTTCCGCATAATATTATGGTAACCAGATAAAATAAGATCATTGCCTGGAGTATTTGGTGTCAGAAAGGTTTCCGAGGGAGTTATGAGATAATAATATTTAGCAGTGTCTGCGCGAATACACCTCATTTTATCTTGAGACAGACTACGGACACTAATGTGACAGAGGGTAGCATCACAAAACTCATCAGTTGGTCCAGGATTGAGGTGAATGTCTCCGGCTAATGAAATCAGAAGCGGAGAAATGACAAATAAATATACATCAATATTTGAACATTTACGATAAAGGATTGAATTATAAAGGTATAATACGAGTAATCTTTGTCGACTGGCGTGAATGAAGATGTTACTTATGGAAGCTGCAACCAAAACATAGAATAAAGAGTATATTAAGAAGATTTCAGAATTTGAAAGATAGAAATTGCACCTGAAGTCCGGGATGGCTACACACAAGTGGTACAAATACACATGAGGAGAGGAACAAAGTATTTGCTTGCAGACCCTAAATTTGCCTAAAGAAGCACCAAGGAAGTGATGCAAAATAAATGGATATTTTAACCACAATGAGCTGAAGCAAACGTGGTAAATCAGTAAAAATTGAAGGTAATTTGTCAGCTTACTGTAAAGAGTGATACAGTTTCCATGTGTGCCGGTAGTTAGCCAAGCATGATATGCGTCCATGTGGTAAAAATTGAAAACGCAGAACATTATGGGTATGTAAGCAAACCAAGCCACAAAGCAAAATATAATAAAATACAAGTAACAGTGCGACACCAGGTAATAGCAAACAAAAGAATAAACACTCGATAACAAAAATTGTACGATATATACCATTACTTGTAAACATTTGGAGAGCGTATTTAAATAAATATTGCATAAACGCTTACAGAAGAAGTAAAAGTACAATATGTTTCGCACGTCAATCAATGAGAAATGTCTTGGGCTATTACTCCATGTGAAAGCATTTGCACACCAGTACTCTATTTTGCATGTAGGACATTTATAATAGGACTGCACCGCATCATAACATATACCTAATAGATGTAAAGTAAACACACATGTGAAAATATGAGACACCACTTGACATAATAAAGTCAAACGTAAAATATTTTCGCACAGCATACATATGTTAAGGACGTACTTAATCATAACAGAATAATTACTACGCAATTGTAAGATACACAAACTGGTATACTTCGACAACCTGTGAATATATTTGAAGGCCCCAACATTAAGTGACACAGAAAATGCACATAGAACACTAATGAAACAAACAAAGATATAATACAACACAGCGTCAGCATATTGTAGGTTGCTAAGCATTGAGCTTTAAAGTCGGGTGGATATTTGGAATGTTTTTGCGAGACAGCTAAAAGGAACATCACATAGGCTACCTGATAAAGGAAATATGATAAATTGTGCAAAAGTATAAATTACAGAAATGGAAAACTATGGTAGACAGAAAGCTACAATAGTAAGATGCAAAGGTTTGAATAATATGCTAATTATATACATACCGTGTAATAGAAATGCGACCTTACATTTAAGTTTTATATTTGCAAGGCCCATCTCAGCATTACATCGTATTACGTACTTTACCGGCATGAAATCAATAAATTGATGAGAGTTACGTGGAATTCGGGGAAAGAGTAGTTGGCTACTTTTTACCCTCAGCAGAGTGAGGTTAGAGCCGTAATTTGGAAGAGCTGCCGCCCCAAAACGTGAACCGTATGTATAAAGCAATTTTCGAGCTAAATCATGAGTGTGTGGCCGCACAATCGCATATGCGATGACGTATAATCCGGCATACATTTAGGAATAATTAGCTGACATGTAATACAGACAATACAATAGCAATATCGAACGGAGTACTACCATCATAAATGGGGAAAGTACGTGATATGTTAATAATGTACACACACTATACATATACTAAAAATTTCGCCTCACAACATATGAATGTACTTAGGAGACCACAGCTCCAACATGAATACAAAGGCAGCTACATGTACATCATCACAATAACATGCTGGACAACTGTTAATGTTACTATGGTGGAATTGGAAGAGGTAACCACAAGCATAATAATGATCGTTAAATTATTTCATATCTTGGTACCATCTGAGATATCTGAGACAAGGAATACTGAGATTCTCAGTGTCCCCTGTCTCAGGAGATATGGAGTGAAAAAAGTAACAATGAGTAGTGACGTTTGAAGCTTCGACAAACATTGGACTGCAGACTGCGGCGAGACAGGAGCACTGATCACATAAATAAACGTATGATTTTACAAAAGTATGTATGTGTTTGAGTACTCCATACAAGAAAAAGTACACATTAAACATAAATTGAATATTTGCAAACCACATAACCATAACAGCTAAACACAAAAGATTTTTTCCCATTTAACAAAAAGTCATAGTAAAGCTGATCATGTTACCAGCTGGTGTAGTCACAGATCTTGTGGACCGTATAGATGTGTAGACCAATGTCCTATCCTATATGATTGAGGCAGATTTCAAATGCAAGCTTAAATACTTTAACATGTAGATTGGATACTGGGCATACAGTTAAGTAGATCCGTGATCGCATGGCGTACCCAACCATGATAGGAGTGTACATAGTGCTTCAAATTAACAGTCTGGGCAGAATAATTACCGAGCGTGTGAACCACTTCACGGCGGAGCATTCAAATTATTGAGGTGGTCAGCTCCATAGAGTCAAGACAATTAACACAATAGGCTTACTTTTGGTAAAGAAGTCGTTTGGCCGATCAGACGAGCATGCACTGGAATGAACTGTGTAACCAGGGTGTAGCCAAGGAGGGTGGAGAACTGGTGAACAAAAAATGTGTTAATGTGGAAGTCCAGCGCAATCACGTAATCCTTGAATAAAAGGAGAGTCAGAAATGTTTCTAAAGTAGAAGCAAATTGTCCAGTGTTAAATAGTACCGGAAGCGTTTGTTTCTGATGTTTTTTTTTCTTTGGGGGGGGGGGAGCGATTGGTTTGGAAATGCGCATAACAATGTGCATACATAGGGATAGAAGTTGTAGTATTTTCAGAGATATAGATAAGTATAACCTAGCTGAGAACCACGGCAATTGTAAAGTTTTCTAAATCAATTTTACTACAATATTCATGGCGCGTAAACTCTGGCTAGACAATCACCTGATCTGTCCTATGTCAGGGGCTGTGTTGAAAGTTTGCCTACGCAGAGGTCACAGGATGGATATTTGGCTGGGTCATCATTCTTATTCAGGCAATATTATATTACAACTTTAATAGTGAGCAAGTGTATTTGGACAGACAAAATATCAACTGAGGTAGAGCGTTCATATTACTCTCATAGATCTCGTAATGAATTTGGCATTATTATTGCTGTGCATTTCTGTGGCCATTTTGCATGGCCAGACATTGGATCGACGCTTTCTGCCAAGTAAGACATGGTGGGCTAAAAAGGTAACGGACGATATTTACACAGCAGGTCGACTGACAGAGAGACAATACAAGTATGCATCGGAAGTGGGTTTTAAAACTATCTTAAGCAACTTTAACTTTACATCTACAGAATACATAGGCAAGGAAGTGTTACCTCCATCCTATAGAGCCAAACAAATAGTTACCAATCTGAGTGGCATACACTTTAAAGTCGTTCTCCGCCGTGATCAGTCATGGAGCACATTGGATGCCATACAGAGTTTATCAAGAGCCCTGGAGGGGGCACCTCGACCGATACTGTACCACTGTAGATCTTCTACCAGTGCCACCTTCATGTTGCTCTCTCACCTCGCTAATGTCTCCCGACATCATCCGAATACTTCTCCACGAATAAACAGCACGGAATTTTACAACAGAGCTGCAGCCCTGGGAAAAGATTACACGAGGCATGATTTAATGAAAGTTGTGTCATCAATTACTGGTGAACCGATTGTGCAAAACCCCCAGAAGCCGGAAGAATATGGCAGTGGAACCATGTGGCTTACAAAGCCACTGGCTAAGAATTGGTTCGTAGGAGGTCAGTACCAATCTAACTATATTCAAAAGATTAAATCATCTGGGATCAAGACGATAGTGAATGCAAGAAAGGGGATTTTAACAAAAAATACGCCTTCACAGGAGGAAGTGAATCTATTGAATATAAAAGACAAAACTGGAACGTACGAACACGGGGGACGACAGAGCAAAGCTAGACTTGAGCAAACACGGATAAACGCAAGCAAACCAAATGAGTACATATCCAAAATTTCCACAGTGAACTACGAGGCTCGTAACTTTCTGGAGTTTGGAGATGAAATTGGTTACAACGAAACCAACGAAAACCTGGCCGCAAAGACAGCCAACTTGACATATTACCATATGCCATTCGGTAAGTAGATTTCTCTGCATGTTTCAGCACACGCATGTTACAGCAAATACAACAAAGTACCCCAGATTCTCTGGCCAAAATACAAATTATTGGTGGAGGGACATTTCTGTTAATTTAAAGGATAGGCCTACTTTAATACAGAGGGCAGCTACCGTCCTGTTGCTGCAAATGAATGGCAAGATAACGTGTGTCGAGCATCAGAAAACGAGAGAAACGTTATGTCATATGAGACTTGTTTCTTCTAAATGTCGTTGCCAGAAGCACCACATGGGTACATGCATATCTGAAAATACTTCATAAAAATGAGGGAAATAAATGCATCATACACGTAACTACACAAAAAGTTAATACATGCAGTTAGAGTTAAAATGGAAAGAAGCTGCACGATTACCATATTCGAGAAATGAATTTACATTATAATGTTCAAGTGGTTATTATATACATATTGCGTGGGTGGCATGTGCTACTGCTCCCTGACGACTACTGATCTGCAATGGCACATGGTACCACATGCAATGTATATGCATATAGACCTGTTGAATTTACGGTTCTCCTGTAACATCTGCAAAATTTTCATCTGCTGATCAAATTTTGTTTGAAAATCATTTATTTTTTACTGTTATACACACTAATTTGCATGAATCAAGTTGAAATAAGTTTGCTTCAAACGTGTTTTGCATAATCAATATTTAAGTATTGTTAATGTTATTAAAGCCGGAAAATTCCGTCCTCTTTTCCGTCCTTTAGGTAACATTAGCGACATTGAATTTTCTTCTTTTCCGACAGGATCACAATGCTTTTGTGATTTAATCATGTAAAATGTTTATGCACTCTAACACCTTGTAGAAATAAATAAATAGATAGATAGATAGATAGATAGATAGATAGATAGATAGATAGATAGATAGATAGATAGATAGATAGATAGATAGATAGATAGATAGATAGATAGATAGATAGATAGATAGATAAATAAATAAATAAAATTTTAAAAAATAAATAAAGAAAATAAATTTCTGTTCGAAGGACAACTTTTCAAAAAATCGTATTTGTGAGAAATTGCTAATGTTACATTTCCGTCCTCTTACCATTTGGCGTCATTCTAAATCATTTTATTTTTAAGTGGACGTGGGAAAAGGGTATTTAAGAAAGTGACTTCACATTGTGTCCTTAATTGGTTTGTGCAAGTTAAACAGTGACAAAAAACATGCAAGAAAACAAACACAATATATTTCAAGGATATTCAAGGTGAGAAAACCAATTTTACATCTTCATCAAAGCCCAGGAAAACTACTTGTACTGTTACTGGAAATTTGTTTCTTCCTCTAATTGTTATTTCTGGAAAAGTCTCATGCAAATTCGTTTAGCTTTTATTTGACTGAATATATTTCTTGTATAATGTAATTCTACAGGAAAAGCGTCTGAAAAGATCTAAGATTTATAAAGCAACAAAATTTGACAACTCAAATGCTACACTTTTTCGTGGAGTGTCTTAGTACAATAAGATGGCGCTTCAAGATTGAACATCAATATTTAAAAAATCATTGCCTTTATAACATTGAGATGCTTACACTTAAGCCTAGATACATTTACTATAATTTTTCGGAATCCTTCTTGTCTAGAAGATCGGCAATAATGTCATCCTCTGTTCGCTGACCGTAACTGGACAGAGTGGCAATGGCTGAACTGTCGTCTGCTTCGTTTATACTGCGCAGCATTGCTACAAGCCGGTCCACCAGGGGAGGGAGGGGGGGGGGGTGCATTCTGACAGCTCTTTCTGTCGGGACAAGAGATCACTTGTCATCGTAGTTGATTGGTTTCCGGATCATGGTTTGAATTGCAAGAGTAGACATGCTTGAGGCAGGGCCTCTGGTCAATCACAGAAGGTCCACTTAATTAAAATAAGCACGCACGCACGTGCTCATATATATAAATAATACTTCAGCAGTGAAGGGTCCATATATACATAATATATATTATATGTATTTATATATGGTCATCCTAATGCTGAACAAAATATGCTTCCATATATCTGGTGCTCAGTTCATGGGACACAAAGATGTTTTTATATGAATTTATGGGTCAGGATTATATCAATTAAACTAGGTACTTGTGTGGTCCCCTTCAGCGGCAACTTGGGCACTGGTCCACCCACTGCGCATGCGTATTATATATATATATATATATATATATATATATATATATATATATATATATATATATATATATATATATATATATTGGAATCTCCCTACTAAGACCCCCTAACGGACTGAAAAATGTGGTCACCTGGGTCAATATAAAAAGTTGTTGTGAGTGCCCTTTCTGGGGAAAAACGAGGTAGCACCATCAAACTTTGGCGGCTGGAGCTTCGTATGAACACCTTGGATGAGTCTATCCGGTGTTGTACGTTATCAAGTTTGTAGGGATCAACTTTCAAAATCGCTTTAACGAAACATTTTTTTTCTTCATGTGTACACAAAACTATATGAGACTGGCCCAGGGGGTCTTTAGATCGTTCGGGCCATTGTATTTTTGCTGATAACTATAAGCAAAAATGTAACCGTCCGAACCCAAATATAGAACCCCGGAAATTTTGTCCTTGTTTAATTTCAGTATTTTTTTAGAATCAAAGCTATCGTTTAAATACGTTGCTGATATCGACATTTCTCTCGCGAATGCGGTATATGACAAGTAAAACACCGTCATGTCTTGGCAGCCAGAATTGTATTGTGCATGGATCCACTTGTGAAATCAATTGCTCGGATAAGTAGATGTCAGCATATTTGGAATACTGTTAATATAAATGTTGTGCGGCTAATGGATAAGTAACATCAGACGAAATTTCGAAAGAATTTTTAACGTGTTTGAAGTTAGTATTTTGATGGGAAATATTTTTTTTTTATATTTGCAGATCATTTTGAAGTTATTCCTCTCATGAAAAAATATTATGTTTAAAAGAAATACACCAAAGAGTCTGTCATCAAATCGATGGTGCAAAGGTGTAAATATTGTGTATTTCTATATGCACTTCTGCTTCAATGTAATAGGAAATACTTTGTTGTGGTGTCCCTAGGAATAATGTCTCTATAACGCAGGTACAGGCAAAAGGCATTCAATTAAGAAATAATTAGGTACATAACGTGGCCAGCCATGAGTTACATATAGAGAATTTTCATAAAATGCTTCTATTTTTGTTATCTGCATTTTTATATAGTATCGCATGCCAAATGCAGTAACACACATGGCGGCGCAATTTGAATAGATCATATCAGACTCAGTGAGAAAATACGCCGGTTCTGCTGGCATTGTTTTTCATATCACAAGTTGAGACAAATTAACGACCAACATTGATGAGTCTTCAGATGGAATGATTCTTCAGGGTGTATTTTAAGTGAAACTACCCAGATTATCTGGTTGGGTCATTGATATATGTATTCGATAAATTCCAAAGTTGCGCCTTTGTAAAATGATAGAAACCGAGGTCTGATGTTTTGGAATGATGATGATGATGATGATGATGATGATGATGATGATGATGATGATGATGATGATGATGATGATGATGATGATGATGATGATGATGATGATGATAACTTTATTTACTGAGGGTACACGTTGAGCTGATGCTCATCTATCACGTGGACCTCTAGGACGAAGAAAATGAAAATGTGCAAGTTTGTATGAGATATGAAATTGAACTGTGCAATATTTTTTACACAGACTAAAACAAAAGTAGTTCGTGATTAAAAGGTAAAATTAGAATTTTGCAGATACTTTACTATTTTCATAAAGAAGCATGCCTTACTAACTGATATAGCTGCATTGAACTGGTATCACTGTAAGTTGTATTTTAATTCAAAATTCGCAGACACGTTCATTTGATTAGGTGATTTTGCCCCCTCTGGAATTGCCTGTTTGATATTTCACTTCCGTATAATCCCCCTATGGCAAAAACTGACTTTGAGATTTGCGAAAACTTATACCATATATTCTTCACCTTTGCTACATCTGTGGGTGCTTAAACTTTTATATAGAATCAGGATCATATTAAAAGTTCAAATCTTTGATGATTTGTGATAGAGGTGGGCAGCTGCACAGAATTACCAGCTCACTTGGTTAATAATTTTAACACCAAGAGCAAGTTTCGTTTTCTTTTTCGAACAAATCATAAAACGATATTTTCATTTTAAGCTCAGGTGACTTGCCAATCAGCTGCATTTATGTGGAGGTTAGGCATCCGTCGTCCGTCCGTCCGTAGGCATCCACACTTCACATTTTCGATTTCTCCAAAACCACCGGCCAGATTTACACCCAACTTGGTGGGAATGTATACCTTTGGTGGGTATCTGCCAAGTTTTGTTCAAATGGTCAAATTTTTATGATTTGTTTTGTTCATTTTTTTGGGCCAAATCTGAAAAAAAAATCTTCTTCTTCTTCGAAACCGCTGGGCCAATTGCTTTGAAATTGCTTAGGGAGACTTATGGGGACCCTTACACCTTAATTTGTTCAACAGGTGGCACTGCGATTGTTCAAATATTTTTCCCGTAAAAAAGTGTGTTTTCGCTATGTTCGACTTTTCTCCAAACGTGTCACTAAGATTATACTGAAAAGTGGTGGAAATGTTCCTAGGACCAAACGAAGTCATTCACAAGGTGGTCTTGCTGTGAATCCCTGAGTTTTAATGAATTTTTCAATTCGGGTACTTATCCGTTAATTCGTACAGTCCTATTGGATACAATATGTAAGTGAATGCGGATTACATCGGTGATTCATATTTTCGATTTCTGCTCCAGAAGCACTTTGTCGATTCACTTCAAGCTTGGTAGGGATGTACCTTGGGTTGCTTTCTACTAAGTTTGTTCAAATGGTCATGCTCCAGTGAGTTTTGCATTTTTTACGATTTTTTTGTTCTTTTTGGGGCAAATCTTAAGGTAAGACTTATTCAGTACACGGGTGACCTTGATCCTATCCCAAGTTCACGGACCCACAAGTGTGATGAATCTCCAGGTCAGCTGAGATGGGCTGTTCACACAGCCCT
Source organism: Hermodice carunculata (assembly GCA_964020975.1). Classification (NCBI taxonomy): domain Eukaryota; kingdom Metazoa; phylum Annelida; class Polychaeta; order Eunicida; family Amphinomidae; genus Hermodice; species Hermodice carunculata. The sequence goes on along the minus strand of OZ026622.1, from coordinate 29,307,642 downwards.
CTTGTTGACGCATAGTCATACGTTAAGTACGCTACTAAATTGATTCGTTGTAGGTGGTAGCTATGGAAACACGCTGAAACTGTATCACACCTACCGGCCAAGACTTCTGGAAGCCACCAGGCGAGGACCAGTCTTGGTACATTGTGGATCGGGGTTTCGTGCAGGTATCTTAATTTAACATTTGAAATATTTAGTTGGCGTAATTATCATAGTTGCGAATATTGCCAGATGATTATAAAACTTAAAAGTGTGAAATCACTGACGGATAACAACTTTCTTTCTGTTGAATTCGTGTGATCCATGCATTTAGCTACATTCTAACACAGTTTGACCTATTTATGTTAATCTCCCAAGCAAATACTTTTATACTTAAATATGAAGTCTGCCGTCAATGTAAAGTTTGTCGAATATTCTTATTTCGATTAAAAAACTGCAATATCTTAAAACTGCAATAAGTTATCTTCTTATATGAGCATTTCAACTCAAACAATACAGTACCCCCCCAAAAAAAAAACAAAAAAAAAAAACAAAAAAAAAAAAAAACAAAAAAAAAAAAAAAAAAAAAAAACAAAAACAAAACAAAACAAAAAAACAAACAAAAAAGCAAACAAAAAACTGTCCTGGATAGGCTTGCGGTAGTCTATCTTACCAGACATAGCATTGTTCAAACGTACTTAAATTATTGTTACAAAACTCATATCTATTATTACTCAATACGTACAAAAGTCGGTAGTCTTTCTTACCAGACACACCATTATTCAAACTTAATTACATTATCGTTACAAAGGCCATACCTATTATTACTCATTACATATACAAACCTCGTGTGTTTGTGTTGATTGTGACGAGTTGTATCCTCAAGAACTTATCAGATCATTACATTATTTCACAGTTTGTCGATAAAGACCACACTTAAAAGTTATATTATATTATTATTCGGCCGCAGGCCAGTACAGCTGACCTCGGACCTGTGATCCATTTGACATCAAATGTTAATACAGAGAGAGAGAGAGAGAGAGAGAGAGAGAGAGAGAGAGAGAGAGAGAGAGAGAGAGAGAGAGAGAGAGAGAGAGAGAGAGAGAGAGAGAGAGAGAGAGAGAGAGAGAGAGAGAGAGAGAGAGAGAGAGAGAGAGAGAGAGAGAGAGAGAGAGAGAGAGAGAGAGAGAGAGAGAGAGAGAGAGAGAGAGAGAGAGAGAGAGAGAGAGAGAGAGAGAGAGAGAGAGAGAGAGAGAGACTGGCTTCAGCTTTGCCTGATACGTGATATTCAGTTGAGTATATTATTTTGGACACACATTTTACGTCATGATTCAGCAAACAAACAAAAACAAAAATAGAATTTATTGCTCTTTAAAGAAGTCCAATAGAACGAAATACTTATTCTAAATCGTTTGCTGCGTGCCAATGTTCCTTGCAACATGTTATTATAAATGGCCGTTGCATCATTATGACGCGTTGTGGCAAACATAAGACTGGCGCTCAGTGCAATTGGAATAAAACGGTATTTCATCTGGCTTTTATTATGCTATAGATGTAGCATTTTAGCGTAAATCGAAGCTGTCATTATACAGGTCTCACAATTCAATAAACTTTGGCGACATTATCTTTAAAAAGTGGGAAGAAGACATGTACTGTGTTTTGGAACAAAACACTTTTTTCATAATTTTCATATAAAGAAAATGACCTGAATTCACGACACTTAATGTAATTAAAACACGGGTTCCATTTGAAAAAAAAAATGAAGATGACATCGGTGTGGACGTATGGATATAGGAACAATCTTTAAATGACGAAGGATGACTTTGACCTCTATGTCATAATTATTTTACCAGTGGTGTTGGCAGCGCTTGCAGCTGGGGACCAGCATGGAAAAAGCAGTGGCTGGGCCTTAAGACGATGTTGGGACCATGGATATGAAATATCAGAATCCACGCACGCTGATATCGTCAAGCTGTTCAAGGACGTACTTGACACGTAATGTTTACTACCAAATTCGACTCTACTGCCACATTGCACCTTTTCATCACATAATTTGTGTTCCTGCATGTTGGCTAAATGGACGGCGGAAGGGGGCGGACGGGGGGGGGGTGTCCCCAATAATTATGTAACTGTTGCATTTTTTTTGCCTTAATGCTATCTACTTTTGAAACAATGTTGTAAATATGTCTGTCCTGACAGCTCTATATACTATCACAATTCAAAGTAAACAGAAATAAACTGAAAGCAATCTATTCGAATGTAAGAAACACTTTATGCATACACTTTTTCATCTTTAATGCAAAAATTTGTAACTTTGTATTTATTTATTTTATAGTTATGTGAATTGCACCGTAGCTCAGGTGTCTTTGTCAATGTGAGGTATCAATCATGTTTAATTTTTGAATTATATATGCAATGTAGTCCCCTCCCCCCCATCTTTTTCGTTGCGCCGTCTATGGGATGTATTATGCATGTATACAAGCTACCACGTGTATATGCCACCTCTTGAGGCAGAAACAAGTATATCACCGAACATAGAGCCAAAGTACTCGGAAACACTTGGAAAAGCCCAGGGTTTGCATGGTCACTTTCATATACTATTGTCTCAGCTCACTGCTTGCATCTTTTTCCCTTCAGAAGTATATTTTAAAAGTGAACAAATTTCTTAATCATTTTCATACTTTCGAGTCCTTGCACTCCTATCAGTTTTATTATGATATTCAATGTATGATAATACATAAAGTGTTAGAATCAAGATATGTATACAATACATGTTTCACTGCCACTATTTCAATATCGTTCTAAACCTTGTATTTTGCCAACAGCAATTTCGCTACATCTTTGATAAAATAAGTGACACTCAGTCCCATCACAGGGCAGACATATTTGTAAAAAGAGTTTTAAAAAAATTCGTTTATTTACAAAATTTATGGAGAACTATACACATTGTGTTGAATAGGCATCAGAAAAAAAAAGCCGCGCCCCGTGAGGTATATTTTTTCTGCACAATATTAATGATGACATTGCATTAAGCCACCCAATAAATGCAATATGTACCTTTGCAGCAAAATTAAAAAACTTAAAGGATGCGCGGGCTTCTTTGACAGATGTTGTTGAATGTAATACCCAGCTTTCCCCATAAGCTCAAAATAATTACACGTGAAAGCCACCATGTGAGTTCTGAAGCACAAGCTGTCAATGCCACTGATGCCAATCAGAAGCCGCTCTTGTATACCTCTACAGAAAGGATCTCAAGTTATCCCGAAGTGATTGCATTAATTTACGTTAAAACTTACCCACATGTTTCGTAGATGGTAAAGTTTTTCACTTTTGTCCAAAAATGCTGGATCATGGCTGTAGATCACTGCATGTGAACAATTGGACCGGTAGGTGGCCAAATTGACATGCAAAGTATTTGTCCTGCAGCATGTGAAGTGCTGAGACAAGTCTACCGTCCATATAATCCCTCGTTTTTCAGACACAAGACAATTTTATATTTCGCAAAACGTTGCAGCGTGGCAGCTGCATATCTGTTCCTGGGTTCCTTTTATTTTGCAACAGGGTGTTATGTGACTAAAATGGTAGGCTTAGCAACCACAGGCCCTCTTGTACACAATGCAGCCACCAATTCGGGCAGTGCTGTGACAACATTTATAAAGTGCATGACATTGCTGAAAGAAGTGCAGTGCCAAAGTCACTGCTCCGTGTATGGTGTGCCATGGTATATGCTGCAACGTTATGAACTTTGACGGAGCAATTGAATACCGGTAAAGTTCTGTGGGGTACCAGGGTTATGACTAACTGGCGAGTAACAGAATTTGCAAATTAGTACCCGTGGAGTCAAACATACACGTACTTCGATTTATGTAGGGCAAAAATGTCTGTGTACATACATGTATGGCACAAGTCTCATGCTAAATACCTTCTGACTCCGAACTCTAATGGTCAACACTCGCTGAAAGACGCAAGTCTTTCAAATTCACTCTTTTCTACAAAATGCACAGTAAGTTATAATAATAATAATAATAATAATAATAATAATAATAATAATGATGATGATGATGATGATGATGATGATGATGATAATAATAATAATAATAATTGAATATATTTATTCTGGGAATCCGATTCAGCAGAAATGCTGTTTTTCAATCGGGCCCAGTAAAGTTATCTCCCACCTGCCTGTCATCTTACCCACCCACCTACCCAACCCCACTCTCACACATTGGTCGCTCTGTACTCCACACCACCCGTTTCAGCCTTGCATACGCAGAAACCAGCGCTTTAGTGACTCATTTCTCTCACATACTATCCGACCATGGAACAATGTGCTGTGCTACACCAGAAAGTCTCTTTCTGTCCTTAAATCTAAAATGAAAGCCACCCTATTTGCAGAAGAAGATATCCCTGACTTCTGTTTGATTGGGGAAATGTCCCCGACGTCTACTTGATTGGTGATCTCTTCTGTAGCACATGCCATGCTCAGATACGAATGGAGTTCTGTTGAATGAAGTCACTATACACCAATAAAACTTTTACTGTTTAAAATACCCGTTTTGATATGTCATTGTTTTGATTAAAATGTGCACTATTGCTTGTATTCATGACTGTAGCAACCATATGCAACGTGCTGAGGATAGTGCACCCATCAGATAAGTTCAACATACACAGCTACTTATTATAAAAGCGGTGACAAATATTTTTATTCAATATTTTAAAAACAAATTAAAATGCAATCACAGATTGCTGGATACATGCCCCCCTCGCCTCACTTATAATCTTGCTAATCGCTAGTGTCCTTTTGGAATGACTGTAGTCAATAAAAATAGGCTATCACCGTGACCCAGATATTTGACTTAGTGGCCTACTTTTAGGTCAAATGTATAAAGTTTCATGATTCTAAGTCAAAGGATAACAGAATTACAACCCGGACATGAAGTTTAAAGACTTTTACATGATGATTTCACCGTTACCCAGATACTTGACCAAGTGACCTATTATTGCTTCATAACACAGATTTACGTCAAGATGTAAGTGTGAGTGAAGTTTCATGAAATTAAGTTGAATAGTAAAGGAAGTATAAGCCAGACACGATTTTGTAAGGATGTCACGGTGATCAAGATATTTGACCTGGTGACTTACTTTTTGTACATAACACACCCTTATGTCCATATGCACCTGTGTGTAAAGTTTCATTACTCTAAGTTGAAGGACAACAGAATTACATCCCGGACATGACGTGTATTGTAGTTTTACATCATTGTATCACCGTGACAAAGATACTTGACATAGTGACCTAGTTTTGTTTCATGACACACCTTTAGGAATAGCTATATGTGTGAATTTTCATGAAAATAAGTTCAATATTAAAGGAATTATAGCCTGGACATGATTTTATAAGGATATGTCACTGTGACCCAGATACTTGACCTAGTGACTTTATTTTGGTACATGACACACTCTTATGTCCAGATGCATCTGTGTGTAAAGTTTCATTAATTGAAGTTGTAGGACAACAGAATTACAGCCCGGACATGAATTGCAATGTAGTTTTACATTAATATATCACCGTGACCAAGATACTTGACCAAGTGACCTAGTTTTGTTTTATGACACACCTTTACGTCAATATATATATATATATATATATACATATGTGTGTGTGTGTGTGTGTGTGTGTGTGTGTGTGTTTGTGTTTGTGTGTGGGCCGGTGGGTGTGGGTGTCTGTGTTTGTGTTTGAAGTTTCATGAAACTAAGTTAAATAATAAAGTAATAATAGCCTGGACACGATTTTATAAAAATATGTCACTGTGAGCTAGATACTTGACCTAGTGACCTATTTTCGGTACATGATACAATCTTATGTCGGGGGGAACCTGTGTGTGAAATGGTATCACCCTGACCCAGATACTTGACTTCGATTTGTTTCGTGACACACCTTTACGTCAATGTATATGTTTGTGTGAAGTTTCATGAAACTAAGTTAAATAGTAAAGGAATTATAGCCCGGACACGATTTTACAAAACTATGTCACTGTGACCCAGATACTTGACCGAGTGACTTATGACACACCCGTATGTCCAGATGCATCTGTGTATAAACTTTCATTAATCTAATTTGAAGGTTAAGCGAATTATTGCTTGGACACGAATAGCGGATGGACGGACACACGGACACACGGACGCAAGGACGCGATTTGGATATGCCCCTCCACTGGTGGGGGGGGGGGCATAACAAACAAACAAACAAACAATAGCAGAGACTTAGTATGCACTTGCTGTGCAAAAAGAGATTTTCTGTGAGTTAACATTCACTGTAACACAATGTGTGGCTTCGACATTATTTACATTATTCGAGTGGCATTGCCCTCTGATGCATTGGGTAATACTGGTAATGCATACAATTATTAGTATCACTCATTGTTCCGTCGTTTTGGACAATCACTGCATCTTCAACTAAAGGTCTCCTCTATACTTACGTCGATAAAAATTCAACCACAAGGTAGAATTTCTCAAATCCTTGTCTTACCTAGTCTTCTATGAAAAATATGTATATAATATGCATGCAATAAAAGAATTTACTGAACGAATAAACGAGAGTGCCATAATAACGTCGAAACAGAAAGACTCCGAACTCGAGACGGCCCCGCGAATAGTTGAAGAAAAGAGACTTTTCGGGACGGCGATCCTTAAGACTTAAAATAGTTAAACAGCAAAGGCACATCTCAGAATACCATTGCATGACACACATGGTAAAACTCCACTTTATGGGTAGAACTCATAGCACCAGAAATACTCCAAATATTGGCGCAAAAATTTACGTCAATAGGCCAACATGTCCTCATCGAATGAGAAACAAGAATACACATCAAAACAGCCAATCACAACGAAAGACGCATTTAGACATGGACGCTCGAAAAAATGCAAGGTGCAACACTGTTCTGTTGACATGGAACCTTCCTGTCCCACATTTGCCCAATTAGAAAAAAATAATCCCTATTCTGGGACAGTGGGCCTGTGGCGCAATACTTTTGACTATTCCAGGCCACTATGGGTTTAACTAGAAATAATCCTGCGGCGTGATAATCTTAGCGAAGGGAATGTTAGGAACTCTTCCTTTCTAGGAGTTGTATCCCTAAAATGGAGTTTTACCGCACACATTACAAATGGCAGGCTTCAGTAGAATGTTTCTTTCAGTCTCTTTTGTTTGAATCATTCTTCACTCTCCAGTCCTTTCAATCAAACCCTTATGGATCTGAGCACACTAGGCATATACACGACTGCAATGGGTAGCCTGGATAGCAGCATGAGTAGCTATGTCGCTGCAGGGACTACAGAACCTGACAAAAGGTAGGATTCTGCAATCCCTTCTGCATGGCTATACCCCTGCAACCTTTTCACCTCAGCAGTTTTTTTTTGTACTGCGTAGTTAAACTATTTGTCGCTGAGCAAAATATTAAGACAAAATTCCTGACAACACATGAAAGAAAGAAAGGAGGAGGAGGAGGAGGAGGAGGAGGAGGAGGAGGAGGGAAAAAAGGGCATGTTTTTGAGACTTTTAGTTGAGAATAGTTTTTTGAAAGCGTGCCAGTAATTTTGGGAAATTTAGTCATGTTAACAATCGATTTAAGTCCGGGTTAAATTTATTTTATGCTTTTCAAAACGAGTTGAGGTTTGAAAACCAATCTTGCATTTCACGCATGCGCTTCTTTTTAGATATTTAGATTCGCGGCAAAAATGAGCTTTTGTAGATTTCATAGTGTAATTGAATAGTGTGTGTTTTATGTTTGCTACTGTATATGGAATATCATGAGACAATTTGCGCACCTTAAGATAACTATAATAGACAAAGCTACATACACCACAGACCTGAATGTTGCATGGGTGTTTTTACTTGAAACTACTGTTCCAAGTTTCAATGTTTTGTATAACATGATGTGTGTGCAAATTCAAAGTTACTTTCTTACGATCTAATTTTCTTTTTCTTGAAGGTCATCATCCGCACCAGGCTTGGTCGCATCCCTGATCTACATATCAACATTTCAAATTATGTTGCTCAAGCTGTGTACTCTTTCTTAAAGAAAGTGAGCATAATTTTTGCAAGAATTCTTTGTATGCTTATGATTTTAACGACATTGAAGAGAGCAAATGCATATAAATTTACAACATAAATGCAGACTCAACACATGTATCCCAAGATGTCTCATCATACCTCCACTAAAGGAAGTATTAATGTTTTCCGGTACCTTTAATCCTGTGTCATACCAAAGGTTGATACATTCATGCAATTTAATGCTTTTGACACTAGATATATCCGGATGAAAGCATAACTTTGCCATTTACAGACGCAATTCACAGGTATATGAGGAGCACGGCTGCTGCGAGGTCATATTCTCACGAAAATGACATTGTACGTGATAGTCCGACCATCAATTTGACTACGAAAACACTGTATTTATTTCATTATTGTTTTTTTGAAATGGTACAGTCTGCTGTTGATTTGTAAATTCATTTAAACAAGATGCCAGAACGACCGAGTCCAATGATTGTACAGTCCCAGGATATATAATCAGGTTGTCCTAGATTGGAGGAGTCGATGTCATCAATACAATTATGGAACTCACGGGTGTTTTACCAGATTTTTAAAAAATAAGGGCAGGTTTGTCTTGGATATGGGTAATAATAAATGAATGAATAAATACATGAATACAATTCAACTTTATCAAATACAACAACAACAACAACAACAACAACAACAACAACAACAACAACAACAAATCTAAAATGTAATTTGTCAAATGCAAAATACACAAAATATACATCAAATACGTCGAGAGGAAGATTCACAAACTATAGGAAAAACAATATAAAAAGTACAATTATTTAGATTATAAGACAGTGAAGGTTTAACGTTCGTTCTTGTCAAATGATATGCCCGCTGGACGTTTACTTTCATTAAATTATGCTACTTGACTTTAATTTGCACATTTTCTCACAAAAATGAGGATGTTCCTCCAACTGATTTCATTTTCATCCTGAGATGCTCTGTCCTCTGGTTTATCATCAACTATTGAGAATATGCATGTGACGAAAAAAATCGTCCGTGATTAAAAGTTGTATTTATATAACAATCTTGTGTACTTTCACAGAAAAGGTCGACTGGTATAATATGCACCTGTGCAAACGATGTATTCAGCCCATGAAAAATAGTTTTAACCCAACCATCCCTGTTGTGACCACTGGCTCTAGGTCATAAAATGACCGCGCATGCGCACGGCTGATACAGAGACTCCCATTTCATAGTACCAATCCATTGGAAACAAGACAAAGTATCGACATCCCATAAAGATGGATCTTTTCTCCCATCCAGGCTATTACCTCTCTGGATATTTTGTGAATGTTACAATGAAAGTTTTTGAAAGGCTTAAATCACCAGTTTTATGCGTATGTGACAGAACACGATCTACTAAACTTCAAACCATTCTGCTGCCCCCCCCCCTTAAAGATGTAAGAACATATATATTTTATCAGAATATGTAATGATATTTTTCATCAGAATCTGTGAGGACATTTTCCACCAGAATGTGCTATAGGAAAAACATGCTGACATATGTTCAAATATATTTCGGCAGCAGTGCATGCTCAAGGGATTCTCCCCAGTCCACTATCATTTGTCTCACAAAATGCAGTCTGGTTACCATAAAATTCTTTTGTTTTACCTCTATTTAACTATCATGATGTTTAGTTGAACTCCACCCTGTGTTCATGGAAGATTAGACATGTTACAGAAGCTTCAAAAGAGAACTATCAGAACCATTCATCACGATCATTATTAGCCATTCTTTATGAGCCAGCCTTTTCGAACTATTCTTTATGAGCCATTCTTTTTAAGCGTCGTGGAACTCGTGCCTTGAATATGTTCTGTGAGTTTGGCCAACCAATACTGTAATTCGTCGTCAGTAGCATTACGCTATTCCTCTGCATAAAACCCTGCACATCTGTGCCCCTCAGTACACAGTAGACAAGTTCATGCCAGTGTCAGAGATCCATTCTTATCTAACAAGGCAAGTTAGACTTAAACGCCGCAGTCCAAACTGGTCGAACAAAGTCTAGCCAAAGAATGCTGACATACAGTGGGTTGAAAACGATGGAATATTCTGAGGATGTATCTTATCTTATTTAACTGTGTTCAAAGTAAAATACTGAAATTTTAAAACTTGACACTTTCATAGTCGTCGTCGTCGTCGTCGTCGTCTTCATCATCACCATATTTAGTAGCACAGTCATCATAATCTTCAGTGATATTTATTGCCTGTAGTGTACAGTTTTGATGATGTGTATTTATATTTCTCTTAAAGGATTATAAAAGCAAGTATGGACATGAAAATCAGATCTATTGAACATTGTATTGCCACTAATATAAAGTAAGGTCAGTAAACATGAAAGGCGGTCTGGATTTGATACAGATTAGATATATTGTCTATCCTAAATATTTTGAGTACATGGGTCTGAAAAAACATTATTGTATTGATGTAGCAGATATTTTATTGATTTTCACAATATCTCTACAGTTTGATGAAAATCCTACTTACTATATGCACATCATATATCACGAAAGAGTAATACTATAATTAGTATCTACCCCATGTACGGAAATAGAAAACAAATAAAAAAGGCATGAATGTAAGAATAAGGAAACCCACACGAAACAGCCTGCGTGCTACTCAGAGACACCCTGTTTAAAGAAAATGTATAAATAACCAGACGGACAGACAGACAGACAGACACGCACACACACATGTATATATACATATATGAAGCTACGTAAAGGATCATGTACAATTAAAACCATTCCAAAACTTAAATTATCCATTGGAATAAAATTTACCCCTCCCCCCGCCCTCCTTAGTCCAAAATCACCCATTTCCTGGAATTTAGATACCAAAATTAGAGTGTTATTGTTCGCCATTCTTCTTGTCCTCACGTGCAGCACTATATGTACTTATATCATTGTGGACATTGGTTTAAACTTATTTCATTTCCTGAAGGAAAAAACGATTGGGGAGCAGGCAATGCCTATATGAACACATGGACATTCACAAACAGGTTAAAACCCCTAAACTTTGAAGTGCTATAATCGCGGCCATCAAACTAAAAGCAGTGATCATC